>JAIPRL010004252.1:0-39805 GCA_025469235.1 Pemphigus obesinymphae
GTTGGGACTTTTTTTTCCTACGTATAGGACTTTTTTTACCAAATATTATTTTCGGGACTTATTTTTCCGGGACTTTTTTTTCCGGGACTTTTTTTTCCGGGACTTTTTTTTCCGCAGACCATTTAATACACATATGTATTAGGTACCTATTTTCAATTCTTTCATTGTTAAATTTAATTTAAATTTCTTTCTCTATAGCCATATAAAGTCACTTCTACACTTATCCTTAATCACCTCTTTAGTGAAAAATGTATTCATTCTTTTTGTATATCAACTTATACAAATATATATATGAATAAATTTTTTTTGCGTCTACCCAAATTGAAAAACCTGCCGGGTCTACACCGGTCCTGTCCAAATTTTTTTCAATAAAATTTCAAACTTAAAATTTCTAAATTAAATTTTAATTCAAAATATTGGTATATAATTCACATATGTATTTGGTACCTATTTTCTTAATAGACAAAATAGATTTTTTTTATCATTCTAATTTATATAAATTATCTATTTTGTCATGCACATAATAGCATAATATGATGATTGATGGGAAATAGAAAACAATAACAACAAATAACTTTGACAACTATTTTTAAATTTTTTGTTATCTTAAATTTAATTTTATTACACCAGCTATAAACAATATCATTAGTGACGACTGATATATACCTACTATTAAAATGTAATAATTAAATGTCATAGTATAATACAATAATAGGTATAAGGTATTATAAAATAAACATTAATTGTTCTGAATAAAAATACTATAATTAATTAATAAATGGAAATGAAGAAGGCATGATAAACAAAATAAATAATTTTAATAATGTAATTTATATAAAATTAAAAATATAATTTTTTTTTGCACCTTAGAAAAGAGTTAGCGGTTTTTTTTTTTTTTTGTTACTTTCAACATGGTTTATTGGCTCCGTTACAATTACCGGTAATGACATAAAACGATTGAAGGGAAATTTAAAACCCCAAAATATAATTTTCAATTACTTACCGGGTATCGATGACCGTTTCTTAGATTTAAAAATAAAAACCGGGAAGCGATTTTCGGTTTTCAAAAAAAGGATTTTTAACCGGTTTTCGGGAAAGCCCAGTTACCGGTTTTAAGCCCTGATTAAAAACTATATAAACTTATATGCAATGAACAACAATTTTTCAGTTAAAATCCAACAGGAGTCTAATATGAGTTTTTGAGTAAAAAGCTTTATTGATAGCTAATTAGTTCTAAATACTACTTTAAGAGGTAATTTCTTTATACTTCCCGTATATTTTTAAGCGTAAAGATAAGCCATCTCTTATAACTTTTATTTTTTATATCGGTATTTATTAACTTTTTTATAATAACAAATAAAGTTGCCATAGTTACTAAATATTATAGTTAAGGCTGAACATGCTGTTACCGTCAAATTCCGTGATTGATTGCAATTGATTCCACCACACATCGATTAGATAAATGATTCCGGAGGACGCTACACACACGTTTGTTGTCTCTGTCATACAAATGCATAACATAGCAAATCTACGTACCAAATTCTTACTATATAGTTTATTTATATTTAATATTAGTCAATTTACTTATTATCAAATTTGTGGAGGACAACATAAATTATGCTCTAACTTGGTTTTTTTTTTAATTCATTTTTAAAACTAGTTATATGCATTCAAAAAATAAGTTCTTTAACTACTTACAACTTGTTTAAAAATAACATTTTTAAAAAAAAACCACGCTAGAGCAGAGATTATGTGCTTCTCTACAAATTTGACAATAGCCAATAGGTAAATTTACTCTAATCTTAATTATAAATAAACTGTAGTAAGAATGCGATACCTACGTAAATTTACTATGTTGTGCAAGACGGAGACAACACAATTTTTGAAAATAGCAAATTCTATTTCTAATGCCAGATTTCGGTAGGTTAATTTTTTTGTAGTAATTTATCTTTTATCAACCTTTGTCCTAAATTATTAATTTTTATAATAATGTCTCCAATTTCGCAAACAACATGCTTAGCTCTAGTCTCTAGCAGACGTCCCATCAGTAATTATGAACGAAAAAAATAAAAATAAGAGAAAATGGGTTTCGTAATCTGATAAACAATTATTACAAATATTATTATTATTTTAGTATATTTCATTGGTACGGTTTCGAACTATACCGTATACCGTAAACGGTTGCTATTATACAGACGAAACATTTTTGCGCGAACTATTTTCCGTTAACAATTCCGTGCTACTGGGTAATAACTAATAGTTATCAGTGGTGTAATCAGGATGTGTAAATACTATCTTAAAAATGTATTTAAATTTTAAAATGATTTTCCGAATAATGTAATAGATATGTATTCCGAAGCAATGAATTGGCTCCCAAATCCAGGTAGTCGATATTTTAATTACTCTTAAAAAGTACCTCTGAATTGGCTCCCTACAGATTTTTTCATAAATTATATTGGTTACCAAAGTGTTATTAATTATTTAAAGTTAGATAATACGTTATTTCCCGGGGCAGATCACGTCAGTCACACTCAGGATAACCGAATCAGTTTAATATGATCTTAATTTTAACACAATATCGTTTACGGTACCTATCACGTTCATTTATTTTACTAAGCAGATAGATACAGGAATATTATATTTACAATTGATCAGGAATGTACGCAATGTGGTAGGCGTCGTAAAAATATCTATAAGAACATTGAACAATTTTTTGATGATAAATTTTCAATAAATATAGGTACAAGTCATTGGAACGGTATATTTGGCTATTTGACAAATATTCATAGAGTACAAAAAAAAAAATGTTGAATATTCGGTCAATAAACGAGTCAGAGTACTTTATGTACCCCTTGTTAAATAGTATTATTTATGGGTTTTGGGAGCCAATTCAAAGGTCGATTTTATATTTACCCAAAATTGGGGTCCCAACTAAATGGTCGCCATAATTATGTACCTACTTGTTGTGCCTATATAAGGATTTAAATTAATTTAGGAATATAAATATATTTATACAGAAAATATATTGTATTTTATAGATATGTATTGTGTATAGAATGTATATATATATTAAATTCGGTTAAATTTAAATGGACGTCACACCTGCATATGTGTTGTCTCCGTCCATCTAATAGGCAATATAGCAAAATTACAAAACGCAAAACAATAAATGTGGTGTCTACGTTAAAATTAGAGTTAAAACACCTGTTACCAATTTTAAATAGGAGAATATTTTCTAGAAAATAACATCTTTTTTGTAAAATATTGTTTATCAAAGAAGTTAGTGTTTTAAAAAAAGAGAAACTTAAAACCCTGTAACTTCTTTAATAAACGATATTTTACAAAAATGACATGTCATTCTCCTTTTTAAGATTGGTAATAGGTGTTTCAACTCTAATTTTAACGTAAACACCATATTTATTGTTTTGCGTAATGTAATTTTGCCATATTGCCCATTAGATACCTATACGGAGACGGCAAATGCGGGTACGATGTCCTCTTAACAATAGAGTTCACATCTATTGTTATTAAATATATCCAAACGAGCTTTGGACTTCCTCAAAGTTTTGCAGGTAAAAATGTATCGATTATACCCAAATGGGTTGTACCTACCCATAAGGGGGAGTATTCGGCAATTTAAACGAAACTAAATAAGATGGTTATTATTTTTTTTTTAATGAAGTGTCCAACCGTTCATCGATTATCTAGATTTTCACGTTTAAATTTTCGTTATACTTACGTCCAAGATTATTTCTAGAAATTGAATTATAAAATAAAATATAAAATTGATTATATATATATATATCTGTGGGTGCAAGTATTTTCTGTTGTGCAAACATTGAATTAAATGATAACTGGAATGCTCACCAAGCAATGTTGCTCAAAAGAGAATGCTAGAAAGAGTTGATCACATACAAATGGTGTTACTATCGTTATCTTACACATGAAGCTAATATCTTATATTCATTTACCTACCGCGATATTATTTTAATTTGATTCTTAAAATTTGATTTATAATTATAAATTTATAATTTATAATTTTTAACTTCAACAAAATATTTTTGATTCATTTTATAGAATTAAATAATTCATTACACACATAATTTAATGATAAATAAATAGTTTATTTTAGTAGATAATTATAATATTACAACTTACAAGTATTGAAACATGCTTTTCTTGTGGACTTCTACATATTTCATATACCTAATTGGTTTTAAATGGTTTATGAAACACTGCACTAATTGAAAACTATTGACAATAATTGATGCAATTTACCTAAATCTGTACCTACTTACTATTTACCCAAAGATATACTCATAGCCGTCCTGAAGAAAGAGGTTTTTTTTGGGGGGGGGGAGGGTAAAAATGTGAATATTTCTCTTCAAGACATAAAATAAGCAAGAAAAAAAAAGGTAATAAACTTTTTTTCCAATTTTGCCGACTAAAATCCTAATAATTTATAGTTTGCTGACTTAAAATTCCGAAAAATACTTCATTGCTGCATAATTACCCGACAAAATACTTCATTCAAAACGTGAATGACCAAAAAAAAAAAGACTATCGACTTTTTCTACTATTTGCCGACTGAACTTAATTTTACCGGCTGCTTTCCGAAGTTAGGGAGAAATGAGACACCTCCCCCCACCAAGACGGGCCTGGCTATACCTACTACTTTCTTAACTTTATACTGTACAATTAATACTGGACAGCATACAACACAAATTGTTATATATTATGATAAATAAGTTTTTTTTAAAACTTAAAGTATAAATAAGCAGTATACATTAAGGAGTATTGAAATATAAATATACAATAAAGAATAATAATTATTAATTATAAAATAAATCAAGCTCAATTAAATGTAAATGTATTTAACACGCAAAATGTTTAATATGCTGATTACTGAAAACATAATATAATATAAAATAAATACAATTATAGAAATAAAAGCACTACAGAAATTCACCATTTTAACTACTATTGTAATTTTGTGAAAGTCGAGTTTAAAAACGTTGAACAAAATGTTAAACTAACAATATTAATAATTGGTAAATAATATGTATTATGTGTGATACAAAGAAATAGCAACACTATTCTTATCTGTTCTTTTTTTGTAACACGCTATCTCGGTTATGTTTACATTGGTCTTATGGCGGGTGAGTGAGTCGGTGAGCATTCCAGTTATCATTGTTCAATGGGTGCGAGTCGCACGGTCTGTGTACGTCTGGCCTGACTACGCTTTTATTATTTCCTTTTTAGGTTCGTTCTGGGTACAAATGGAACCATTTGACTATTGTGGTTTTATTTTAGGGGGGAGTTGTGGAACGTTATCATGATTTTGGCATGTATCACTAAAAACTAATTTACGTTACCCCGATGAAAATAACAACTGATATTTTCAATATCCAAGCCCCAAGGTCACCCATTTACATTACACAGAAATATAGGCCATAGCTCTGCTATAGGTAGTGACTTTAATTCAAAATTTTTCTCCGTAATCAAACAAAAAGCAATTGATTAGGTATTTCAAAATGATAACACATGAACTATTTTAATAATTCATTAATTAATTTCTATTTCAATAGTTTATCATTTATATTTAAGGATTTATCGATTTACGGGTTATTCAAATTTTAAATGATCAAAACATTCAAAATTTCGACTGGGTATTTAAAAAAAAAATTCTGGTTTCAGGTTCAAAATGTATTTCAATTTTTTTCTGATTACCTGCTCAGGATTTAAACTCGTTATGACTCCCTGATTAAAGCCTTTTTTACGAGACGTTCGCGATAGCCGAGCCGAGGCATCCTACCTATGCGCGCGCGGCGGAGTAATAATAGTATTCCTCCCCTTAAAAAAAAAAAACATATATTTTATTAAATATTTAAAAAAAAAAACTATTTACATAATATGATTAAATGTCAAAAACAACAGTGTTGTACTACATAATATTCAAATTAATAATTTTATTTTAAATAATTATATTGATTTTTTTTGTTAAAAACACCGAATAACGAGTGACATATTATATTATATTATAATATGTATAGTATATATTTGAAAATTATGGTGATAATTATTATATTATAATATTATCAAATACTAGGTATAGAATCTGTAGTAGGTATTTGATATTATGATATTATAATTTTAGGCAGATAGGTAGTTTTATATTTTATATCTATAATTTATATTTTGACATTTTTATACCGTGTGTGGTGTATATATAGGTACGCGTGTGGTTTTATATTTTGTTTTTCGGGGGTGGGGGATTTCCTAGGAATATAAAAAAATGAGGGGGGGATGATAGAGTGATAGTGATAAAAAATAAAATAAAATTTATGACATTCTATAATCATGATCAGCCGGAACATATAATAATATAGAACATAATATATAATATAGTAACTACTAACTCCGTGTTACTCTGCCGTGCGCGCGTAAGTAGAATGCCTCGGCTCGGCAGGCTGTCGGGAACGTCTCGTCTTTTTCCTAATTACGTTTATTTTAAATTTCATCCGGAGAAGAGACTTTAGGTAAATGAACAATGGTTAAGCGGTACTATAGAGTACCTATGTATTGAGTGGTACGTATGAAAAAATATCCGCAATGTAAGAAAAGATAATATCCGGTCATTATAATTTTTATATTTGTCATATTGATTATTTTTGTTATTTCATATATAAATATACTTACTACATATAAGATAATACAAATAAAGAATTGTACAAAGTGGTTTTATTAGATTAAATAAATAATAATAATAATGGGTATTACGACTATCTTGGTTCATGCTATATAATATACGTATAGTAATACAAATAGGTAGGTACCTACATCTTCCGTAATAATAATATAGTAGGTAATAATATAATCAGTGCTTGAATAGGGGGAGGGGTGCGCAGGGAGACGGAATTTTCTATAAATTTTTCTTTTTTGACAGACTTAAAACAAAAATTGAATAGTAATAAAAATAAAAGGAAATATAAAAAAAATCACAAATTATGCTATATGGATAAAGAATATAAGATTGTCATCGTTAAATAAAATTACTTTAAAATGTTTTTTTCTTCAAATTGTGGGATTTGCCTACTATAACCTATCGATTTGATTTTTTTTATAAAATTTTTATACCTACTTAGATTCATACTGAGTGTAATGACTACAGAGTACAGACACAGAGCGCTGCAGAACGAGTGTTGATAATTTACTTTATATTATTATCATTGGATAAAAAGGAATCTGGTAATTTTATCATTGAAATTGTTATCTGATAAGTTGCAGTGTAAACTATGATGTAAAGTTTAAAAAATACATTCTGATGTCGTAATCGTAAATAGTAAACAAGCACTAAACTGCGTTTTCATTATGATTTTGTGTACATGTTTAATCATAGAAAAGTAATAATACTGTGTTTAATATATTTTTACATGATTAAACTGTGATTTATAATTTATGAAACTACCTATAATCATGATATTTAGGTTTGTATTTATTTATAAATAATTATATAGTGTCTGAATTCAGTGGTTAGCGTACAATTATGTTATTTTGTTATTTCTAGTGTTTGAAAATATGTTATGTTATACCAATGTACCTACCTATATCATATATTGATATACCTAATCTAGTCGCGATAATTTCAAACTAATATTCTTGATATCCAACTCAAATTGAATAGTATAATATACTAAGGTTCATTAATATGTATTTTTACAATAATATTAGTTATTATTTAATATTTATGTTGGATACAAAATAAGTAGAATATGGAATTAATATTTAGCAATCCCCAATGAAATTCCAAAGAAAACAATTATTGTGCACAACAAACCATATAAATCAATGTTTTTGATGAGAAAACTAAAACGAGAATTGAATTATAAAAAATTCTTAACAGTTGACATTAAAGTGAGTTTATCCATATTAATTATTAGGTATTTGTTTAACATTTTAAACTAAATATCTAAACTAATTACTTTGATGAACTTGTATGTATAATGTAGCATTGAAACTTTAATTAAATTATTATTTATATATATATATTTATGTACCTATAGAAAATGACTACCTAGGTAGATAGGTACCTAATTTTATTTTATATTTTCATTCGTTTTCGAAATTCATAGTGAAACATATAGGCATTCATTTTTTTTATTGCGTATTAAGTATACTAATTAACGATATTATAAATTGAGTAAAATAATTTAGTTCTTACATCTGCCTTATACTATATTATTTTTAGGAAACTTAACTGCTAACGTTTGAAGAAAACAAATTATATGATTACAACCAACACACTACAGTTGTTGTTTTAACTGGAAAATATAGATATTCAACCTTAAAAAAGCATTGAAAAACAAACAAAGTAAGTAATATTACCTATTGAATTATTCTTTATTGTATTTAAAATCCTCAGCGTTATGATTGCTCACCTAGTTACTTGTATTTACCTAATTACATTCATTTTATATAAAAAAAAACTGACTAATATAACTTATTAATGTAAACCTATCTGAAAAGTTGTCTAGGTACAGATAGTGTATTTCGGTCCATCGTCCCTTTGTTTCACAGACAAAATACCTAGTGTATTATTATTATTATTTTAAATTTGAAAGCTAAGATGAATCATTGTATTCAAAATACGATTCTGAGCAGTTTGTTAATATATTAGGTATTCAAAAGAAGAAAAAAAATCGTATGCATGAAAACTTTTCCCTACATTTATAAAATGTAGTAGGAAAAATAAAAAATTAACCTATAAAAACCAACTAGAACCATACTATTCTAAAGAACTGTACCTACTTACTATACTTATAAGTTTCTTAAATATTGACATGTGATGACCAAACAAAACAAACGTTCCTATTTTATGTATCCAAGTCAACCGCCAATGTCTACGTGGCCTCATTCCAATACAAAATTAAATAAATAATTATCATTCACTGATTTGTTAGCATATTATAGGTATATCAGTGTTTAACTTGCCTACCTACATACAGTTATTTTTTTTTTACATAGGTATTTATTCGTAAATTAAACTTAAAAATATTATAAAACATTTATATATTGATCATAGATACCTATATATATATAAATTTTTTTTTTAGAAGAATAAGGAACAAGTAGTTAATATTATATTTATATTAACAACCTTTATATTAAAAAGTAAAAAAAAAATACTTTTAGCCAATTATTAAATTAATTTATTAATGAATCATTTATCAGTTTTAAATAGTAATATTTAAAACATAGTTACCTACATAATTTGAGTGGTATTACCAAAAATAAAAACATTTCAATCTTATTCATCAATTACAAATGTAATTATTAGTATTAACACCTGAAGGCAATTTTGATTTAAGGAAGAATATCCAATTCAATTGCCTAAGAATTCTGCATGAGCGCATTACTGTTATCACCAAATACTATTTTCGAATTATGATAAAGTTAATACCAATTAATACTCAGCATTTTGAGTGTTTAAAAATTAATAGATGTATTGTGTCTTAATTTTGGCTCACTTGGAGTGTCTGTGCACTTGTATATATTGTAAGTCATGTAATTCCGAGGGCCAACAAATTTAAACATTTAAAAATTTAGTTCAATCCTAGAGTATTTCATAGTTAGTACATTTTTATTATGAAAAATAATTTCAACTAACATTTATAATTTATATACTTATACTTACATTGAGTTTTTTTAATAGGTATATATCAATATTTATAATTATATTTAGGTACAATAAATGATTTTCAAAAAAATTATGAAATTTGAACTCTAATAAATTGAACAAAAAATAAATTTTAAATTTCGGTCGATGTAAGTATATAAGCAACATCTGGTAACTGTATACCTATTCTAAGTTTTGAAGATCTAAGTAGAAAACGAAACTAAAAAAATCAAAATTTCGACAAATTTTACTCATTGAAATATAATAAAAAAAAAAATTAAAGTATTTAATATGCATATTGTCTGTCTTATTCAAAATTTTCATAACTCCTTAATGATTACTTTTAAGAAAATACTGAAAATAAAGCTTTTTATCATGTTGATCTTATGATAGTAATCAGGGTTATCGGGAAAGGTCGTGACAACCCCTCACTCAGGAAATAAATTAAAAAATTAAGTCCAGTCGGTACAAATAGGTAGTTTATAACCTTTTTTTTTTTTTGCATATTTACATTTTCAAATAAGTATTTTGTTGGATGTAATCGGCGAAATATAAAATAGTCAACATAGGAAAAAGTTGATGAATTTTTTACTTATTAATCATTTTGAAAAATAAGTCGGCAAAATTATTTGACAAAATATTTTTTAGCACTAGCCCTGGTAGTAATTAACAAACTTAAACAGTTGATTTTGTGGACAAATAATTAGCTGGTAGAAATAGAGATGATTTTAAACAATGTATTGACATTTTTCTAAAAGAAAACTAATAGTTTCAAAATTGCATTTTTGGAATTAAAATTGTAAATGAGGCTGACAATCACAATATATTTATAGGTATGTGTAGGTATGTGGTTGTAATAATTAACTGAAATATGACAAAATAGATAAGTATCATCATAGATTTTTAATATACATCTTGCCAAAATATCTATTTTTATTTCATCTGTATTTTTAATAACATTATATAGTCCTTTGAAATGAAAAACTATAAACAAAAAATTTATTTAGACGACTGTGATGTGAATATTATCAAAAAATACTCAGGAAAATAGCCTACTATTTGTATATTAAGTATTTAAAAATATAATGTAGCTAAAAAGAAAAATTGAAAGATATTTTTTATTTTGGTCTTTTTATGGTTTAACAATATATGTTTGGTCTTCAGGAAAACATTCACACAATAGTTTTTTTTATTAAGTCTACTGTAGATTTGTATATTATTAGATTTAAATTACTTCATTAATTTATTAAATATAATTTTCAAGTATTTTTTATATAGATAAATGAGACTATTGCAGAAACAAATTATATTAATTGTTCAATTATATTCAATTTTTATAGATTCAGAAACTGGAGTTGTTAAAAGCTATAGAAATACTCTTGACAGATGTAAAAATCAAATATCTGGAAAACATATGGAATAGTTACTTACTAGAAAATTTAAAAACTTTTATATCTAGTTCAATAAATTAATTTCAATCATTCGTTATAGAGATATAAAAGCAAAATAGTTATATTTAACAAACTCAATTGGCATTAGCAACGTAAAAATACTGAAATTATAATTTATAATATCAACACTAAATTACCACAGATAAAAGATTATTAGATTAATGATTATAGATGGCATGTTGGATGAAGTATTCATTTATATATTTATGTGTATTTTACATCCAGACAAATAACCCATAAAACCATGATAATCAATAAAATTTTAAATTACATCTTCAAAAATAAGAAACATACCTACCTATAAAATTAGACAAATATTTGGCTAAAAACTTTTACACACCTATTTTCTAAAAAAAAAAAAAATTGTTAATGTTATAAAGTTAATACAATTTATATATATATATATATATATATATATAACATAATGAAGATATTTCTCTTTATTCTGTAGATAATATTAATTGAAAAAAAAATTATTTTTACATTTGAATGGTATTTGTGAAAAAGGTTATAAATCAAATTTTCTCCACTTTTAAGACTATGAAAAAATTGAGTAATTTTTGTTTTACTTTAGAAATGAAAATTTTTTATTTTAATCTTTTTATGTATATACCTAATTTGTTATTATTATATTATATTAACTTTTAATCAATCGCACTAAACATTTTGAAATATAGTAACTTATACCCATTTTTCATATTATGTCTAATTCCACATGTAAATTATGTGGTATTAAAATCAGATAAAATTCCTCTAAATTAATGTATAATTTAAAATTTGATTTATACCCCAACTTTTATATAAACACCAAACACCAAAGATCAAAATTAAAACATTATAATTAAAAATGTGTATTTAAATATGTAAAATTAAAATTAATTTAAAATAAATTAACCTAAAAATAATCTATTTTTTTATTTTAATTTAATAAATTTATTAAATTTATTCAAATTAAAATCAGGATTATAGATAAAAATTATTTTGAAATACTTAATTCTTGAATTTTTTTAAAGCCATTAGAAAAAAACATAATAACAGGTATAACTATTTTATAATCATTTTAAAGTATTATATATTTATTATGTTTATAATTTAAATCATTATAAGTTAAAATAAAAATATTTGGACAAATTTAAATAAATATGATGAGCATATTTTATCCATTTACAAAAATAAATACATACCTATTTTAAATTGTTTAAAAAATAATTTTGTGCATTGATTAAAATTACAACTCTAGTATAATTTTATGCAATATTCAAATTTAATTTTAAAAAACAAAAAATTATATTTTCTAAATTTAACTAGATATTATTATTGTATTTATTGTATTACCTACTTATTTTTACAATACAATGTTTTTATATATATATATACCAGCAAGCCATTTAATAAGTAATTCTTCTCGTGTTTCATTAGATTATTCAACTATTATCACATTCTTTACATTACCTATAGATTATAATATCAGAATACCTATTAAAAAGAAGATAAATCATGAAAATTAGTGTATCCACATGGTATTATAAAATATGTCAAATGATCAACTTTTCATTTTTGATTTAAATTCAAGAAAACGAAATAATATTTGAAATACTAATTTTATGTATTTGGTAGATAATGTTTTTGTATAAATGTATTAAAATTAATACCCAATTATATTTAAAAAAAAACAAGACCAATACAATACATATACATTTTTTTGATTTATTTTTTTCATGGACTTTACCCATGATTTACATAAATATTATTTTTAATTTCTAATAAAAAAAAGCTGTAAGTAGTATAATTAATTATAAGCTAATCAGTAATCATTATAAATGCCCATCTAAAATAAATATTGTCATTGATGAAAACCAATTTTAGTCATTTTAAATACCTAAAATAACTTAAATTATACATATATATTTTTAGAATTTTTCATTAAAATAATATCCAAAAAATTGACTACCTGCCTATAAGAAATGTGTACTAAGTTTTGGTTTATAAAAACGTAAAAACTTTTATTTATGTTTACCTACCTACTATTTTGTTTACTGTTTATTAATTTTAAATATTAAAATTGTTCACATTGTTTACTTATCTTGTTTAAACTTATATTATTTATAATTATATAAGTTTGAATAATTTTTTAACTTTAAAATTATTTATGAAATATCTAAATAAGTCAGACATATTTGTTTTATAATAGGTATTTAAATGGTTTTTGAAAAATATTTGGATATACATAGATAGGTATAAATAGGTAATATTGAAAATATAATATTATTTATTTCTGTAGTTGACAGTTTTGCAGTACCTACCTATTATGATTATATATGATTTCCTATTTGGTAAAACAGATAAATACCTAAAATTTTTAATGTTAATTTTGACTGTTGAATATTGATTAACTTAGACTTTAATTGTTTTCAGTGTTTTAAACAAGTTTCCTAAACGTTTAAAATAAATATTACGAATATTAAAATACAAAAGTTATTTTTGGTACATTTATACAGTCTTTAACGTTTATTAATAGTATACTAATATTAATAATTTTAATACAAAATACGGTTATGTTTACATTTTGTACAACGTTCTTCGCACTTGATAAAACAACTTTAAAACAGATTTTAATTATGTAATAAATATTAAAGTGAAAATTAAAATATAACTTAATATTTCAAAATGTTGACCTAGGTTGATCTGTATAGTCTATTTATCATACGGGATATAATTTGTATTGTACATTTGTACATAAAAGCATAGATTAAATATAATATATTTAATCTATGATAAAAGTAGCCAGGCAATTTAATCAAAATCAGTTTTTACCATAAAGACAAATTATTAGTTTTGGGTTTACATAATCTAAATAATTTCATAATTGTCGTTTATTTTTAGAGAATTCGTGTATATTTAAATTTCTATAACTATATAATTAATAATAATTATAATAGTGGATTACTATTAAAACGGTTATATTTATTTATGTACAAATTACGTACACATTGAAAGTCATATTGAAAAATACGATATACATAATATTGTGTCCAATATTAACGCGATTTCCGATAGATATTTAAAAATATTTTTCCGACAGAAATACATGTACTAATTGCATGTCAAAGGCCATGGAAAATGTTGATTTAAAAAAAAAATTGCCCCGCTCTTTTCCCCATACCAGCATAACTACCTTCCCTGACCGTGGGTCCCGGTGTAACACAAAAATGTATTCACCCCCCACCTAAACATTTCTGGGCGCGCCATCGCTTTTCTACGCATACATAAAATACAGGGGCCAAGTACCATATATAAATCAGGTTGGCCAACCTAAGCACGCAACTTCAGAACATATACTTCTCCCTTCTCCCCTCCGTCGCTTCGCGTTCCAAAGATTTTATATTATATAGGTACTAATTATCGCCAGCATAATTATTTTTATACGACGATGTCGTTTGACGATTTTCGAGTCATTTTATAAGTGAAATGTTTTTTTTTTTTTTAAATTTCTTTCCGTCGAAATAACTCCTATGAAAATAATTTATACGTGTTGTCCATCATGACGTTACTCTTTCCCTTTTCGCAATATGCGTAAATGTATAACGATTGTTTTTGTATTGTATTCCTTTAATGACGATTGTTTTTTTTTTTTTTTAGGGGGGGAGGGAAAATTTACGGAATTTTTTTTCTATTTTGAAATGTCAAAAAACGACAATTGTTCCAAACGCGAATGTACGATATTTGTTATTATATCGATGGACTTTGTGGTCGATCGGAGTCGAGCCTCACGGCGTTTCGGTGCACGGGTAACGGAATGGACCGAGCTCGTCGGAACGGAAGCTCGATTTTAGCACCAGGTTAATAATATTCGGTGGGTACCGAGCTCGCCAGCTCGGAGAGTCGATCGTTTCCGATTTTTCCGATCCGTCCGTCTTTCCTTCCGAGTTCCGATCATTACGCGCGTACTCGTCGTCGCAGTCCCGCCACTTCCTACTTCCTGCGCTACACCATAGAATTTCGTGATCACGTGACCGGCAGCGCCATCTTGCTTCATTTCGGTATTTTTGAATTTTGTTGGCTCCCTGTTGGTGCAATGCTCGGCAGCTCGCTCAACTCGACTATAGTTAGTGTACACGGCAAATACAGCGGGCAACAACAACATAGCTGAACTAAAAAGGCTTTCCCCCAGTTTGCGTGACGTGTGGCTTTGTGTTCGTGTGTGTGGTGTGCGTGTATGTGTGCGTGTACGTTTATGCCTGTGTGCGTGCGTGCGTGCGTGTGTGTGTGTGTGTGTGTGTGTGTGTGTACCGTTTGTGCCCGTGTAATATTTAATATGTATGTACGCGCGCGTGTATAACGTCTTGCCCGTTAGGAGACGCATTGCATTCATCCGCCGTACGTTCCATCTGTATTTTTCCGTTTTACCGCGTTCCGCCCGTCGTCGTCGTCGTCGTCGTCGTTCCCGTGAAAATGGAACCCCGCGGTCGATTCGTACGCGCGTTAATTCGAAACATGTAAGTGAAGTTATGAATGCGTCCGTTCTTTCGCTACGGCCCCGTTCGTGCGGCGTAAACAACTCCGGACGGCTACCCCTACATTTTTGTACCTCTCCTCCATCGATCGATCGACGATCGCGTTAAAACGTGAGTGTTACTTATGTATTTTCCGTGTGCACGGTCGTATCATATATAATTAATTAATAGTGGGTACCTATATGCACTTTTGTTGGCCGCGTTCGTCGGTAATTTCGGTTTTTACGTTATAATCTCGTTTTTGAAAATTTACACCGTTCCCGTGAAAGACTTGTGTTGCGCGACTATGATAAATGATAGCGGCAGAAAACGCTCGTTGCCGTATTGTTGTGTTGTTCGCTCGCGTCAATCCGGTCGTTTAGGTAATAATATACTGTTGTAGGTTAGGTTTTCAGCTTCTGTTTCGGCCATAGACAAACGTTCTAGGTAGGCAGGTAGGTATTCAAAATCTTATCATCAACACCGACTTCGGCTATTTGACTACAAATGCATTTACCCACACGAATACGTTACTAAATGTCAACTTCTTTTGCGCATATTAAGTTTATCAATAATGATCATTCGAATTTTTAATAACATGATATTATTATGTGTGTAATGTATTTAGGCGACTTGCTGGATTTCATAAAAATTTGGTAATTGAGGTCAACGATGGAGATGATATGCATTCGCCTAGTAATAAGTAGGACATTTTTTTTTTTTTTATGGAAATTAATAACAATGTTTATTATACAATTTTCGTGTTGTTATTATTTATGTTCTAGATAGCTAGGTAGTAGGTAGGTAGTTTATAAAGAACATTAATGCTGTACCTAGGTAGAACAAATTCTGACATTCTTGCTGTATTTCAACAAATTCAAATAATGTCAAAAATATTATCATACAAACTAATAAAATTTATCCAAGTAGGTAGGTACCTAGGTAACTTTATCTACATATTTTTCTTGAAAAGCGATTTGTCGATAAAACATTTTATAAATAGGTAGGTAGCTACTATTATAATACTTTTATAATATGTAGGTACCTATTTACCTACACTAGTAAAGTGTAAAGTTGTATTTATGTTTTTACAAGTAAATTAACTTTTTATTATACCTAGGTAATATGTAGGTAACCACTAAATATAATTTCGGTTATTTGAATATTTACGAGCAACTTATTACATTCTGTTAAAAATTTGAATTTTTATTTAATTAAACATAGGTAGGTTTATTATATTTATGGATTATTTTATCATCTACTCATATTTTTGAATACCCATGAAATACACTATACCTAGTTTAGACAATCGATTAATAGGTACCTACCTATTTATTAAATTTTGCTTGTAATACAGTATCATCTATCAACAAATTAAATACGAACAAGAATAATTCTTGTTGGTAGGTACTTTATTATATATACATTTATTATACCTATTTTAATGATCTAATACAATTTTGAACAAATTCTTTATTTTTGTCCCCCCGTTTTTTATTTATAATTAATAATATAATAAATAATAATTTATAAATGTATATAATATCTTAGGTATTCTTGTAGGTACTAGTACAAATTAGTGTTTTCGAGCATAGGTATTTATCTATAGTTTGGAATCCCAAGATTATGTAGTTACCACTATAGATAGAATTAGAAAATCAGGACTTCTCAAAACAGTTATCTATTGTTATGGGGACTACCTAGTCCATGTATTACATATTACCTAGGTAGGTATATTAATTTTGAATTAATATTATTTTTCTGTTTATTTCTAGGTTCATTTTCATTTAATTAATTTGGTAGATACTTAATGAAATGGCTGACACTGAAATTGAACAGATTAATGAAACCGATTTAAGTATGTATATATTTAATGTCTTATTATTATTATTATTTTCATATATATATACATCTACCTATCTATTTAATTCAATTTTAATCTATTTAATAATATGTATTGGTTTTGTGTCATTTCTACTACCAATTAGGTATCTATGATTTGCTAATAAATACAATTCTGTAATCGTGACTACCATAAGTAAAACTAGGTATCTACCTGAATTAAAAACATTTTATGATTTAATTTCAATCAATTAAAATGATATCTGGTATTTTTATCAAAATCATAATACAACCAAAGAATATCCAATCGGTGCGCCACTGCCAGAATATCGACTCCATTGGTTCATTGGATGGTGATATTATTATTCTATAAAACAATAATTCTCTAAACTTTTCTTTACTTTTTGTTTAGTTCATATTATATAATAACTTTGACGCTGTTTAAATATTCATTCACTGATTGAGAAAATTTGATTGAATACATTTGTGATGTACCTACATAAAAGTACAGTATAGATTTGTTCATAAATAAAATATATAATAAAATTCTGTTTGGAGAAATTTTTTCAACCACAAGAATGAATAAATTGAACATTTTGATTGTCTATTATACCTACCTTTTATGGGTTTATATATATATATATATGGATACGTATGTATGTACATTTATATGTATTATATTACCTTCAGATTTACTTATAACTTAAATTGTGTGCTTACGTATTGGATTTATTGTAGGTTTCATCAGGTTCTACAGGCCTATTTTTAAAAATGGAACCTGTAATTAGTGCATACATTGAAAATATGGATATATTTGAAAAACGTATTTTAAGGTGCTTCCACACTTTAGCAAATTTGTAAGTGTGTGTTGTAATTTACTTATTTTTATGTATGAATCAAAAATTCGACAAGTTTGGACGAGACGACACATGTTCAGCTTGTGTGTATGTATTTGTACCATATGACTTACATCATCGAATTTTGTTAGTTAAGCAAACAACAATGGATGATTGTGAAAATACAATGCACACACAAATTTGTTCAAGTGTGGACATCCCTTTAGGTATATATTATAAATATTATTATATAATTAAAATTTTAAATCTTGGTAGTCGCGATTAGTACTGGTGAATCTTTGATAATCACGATAACAAAATAGTAACTATATAATTAATAATTATTTTAATAAAAATTTGCGATGGATTTTATATTAAAATATAAATTTAATATTTTTAAACATTGCCTAAAAAAAATTCTTCTTATGTGCGTGAGAATTAAACAATATTAGAGCATAACACTCGAGATAAAAGTGATGGTTTAGTTTAGATACACTCCATTACAACGAAAGTCAAATTAAACAAATGAGTGCTGACGCCCAGTTGTTTACGCTTTTATATTTTAGATTTTTATTTAATTATTAATAATGAGATTGTAGGTACTTTTGCCTTTTATTTTCCTAGTTAGATGAAACTTTAGTGAGTCTGTACCTAATTTATATTTTATTATGATATATTTATGTGATTATATTAATTACCATAAAATATGGAACTTTTCTAGTTTATGGAATCATTTTGATGAAAAAATTATGGCAAACTTAATTTTGAAATTTGTAGTGATTTGAAATCGTCAATTTTTTAGTTTTCTTATATAGTTGATTTTGTAAATTAAATTTGATTTCTGCTGTATATAGCGTTGGATATAATAGTGACCACGGATGGTTCAACCTCATCGGCCTGAGATTAATTGTGCTTCTTTTTTTATCCATTTTAATTACATCTAATAATGGAACATATTTTTTTCTAATTAGTATAGGTACTGTATAACCATTAAAAGATAAATTCTATATACACAATTTATTGGTAATGTATTTTTGTAAGTTGTCAAACAATGAGATTTTTATTCTTCTCCCGACTATTTGGGGTTGGTCACTCTTGGTCATATGCTCCCACTAACTCTATCTCCTGCATCTTCTTCACTTAACCCCACCTTCCTCATATCAATCACTTTCACATTTCTACCTCTTTTTTACTCTATTTTTTTTATGGAAAGGATGAATCCTTAATGAATTTGTAAAGGGTTATTCTCTTCTCTAAAATTGAATATCAATATATATATATATATATATATATATATAACTCAACATATATTTTGTTCTAGGTGTCAAATTAAATGGTAATATCTGTGCCGATACTGAACAACTCATACAGTCTGGTGAAGCACGGAAAACCAATAAAATGATTGATAAGAATGAAGAGAACCATGACTCAGACTCTGATAAAAATAAATTAAATTCTGATAAAAGTCATGTAGAAAGTAAATCTTTATCTAACTGTAGTAATGATGGGGAAGATGATTATGGTGAAATTAATGACAGTGAAGATGAAAATGACATTAATAATAAAGACTGTAAATCAGATAATAGCATCATAGAAGATGATCAGACTCTTGATAGTGAAAATGCAACCATGAATAGTGATGACTTGTGCAATACAGAAAATAGCTGTAATGGTACTAAAGAAATCAATAGAAATAATAGTGAAGAACAAATGGAAGTTGATACAGTTGAAGAACAAAAAGCAGACGATGATGAACAAATGGATGATGAAGATGGTAATAATGATGGAGATATATTAAATGATCAAACGGATACTGATGAAAGTAGGTCTAATGAGATAAAAAAATCATTGGAAGATTCTAGAATAAATCTTGACAAATCTGTTACTATTGTTAAGGTTCCAGATCCAAAACAATCTTCTGGTAGTAGTGGTAAAAAAAAAGTTAAGAGCTTACCAGATATAACCTTAACTCCACGTAGAAGTACAAGAAATTTAAATAAACTCAAAACTTTTAATGATAAAGAAGAAGATAAGAAAGAAGTATTTGAAGATGATGATGATGATGTTAAAATTTTACCTTTGAAAATGCCAATGATTACAAAACCAATTGTTGTTAATGATACTAAAAAATTAGTAGAAATTGCTGCTGGAACAAAACAAAAAAATAATAAAAAAGAACCCACCTTAGTTATCATTGATACAAATATGTTATCTGGACGAAATAATATTCCTATAGCTGTATCTGTGCAATCTAATACTCATAATAATACAATTAATGTCTCACAAACTACAAATAAAACAATTCAAAATTCATTTAATCGTGTTCAACAGTCACAAACTACTATCAAGCCCTTTATATTAGCTACTACATCAACTCCTGTAGCTGCACCCCAAATTGTTCCCAAACCTCCAATTATATTACCCACTCTCACTGATGATATGTTTGTTGTTGAAGCACCATCTTTTATTGTACCTTATGTTTATGAAAAGCCTCCCAAAAAACCGCTAAAAGAATTTGTTGAAAAAATTGATTATAAAGTAAAAGACACCAAGGGAGATGTAGGTGAAAATCAATCTGAAGAAAATAATGTATCTTCAGGTAAAAAAGATGAAATTCTTCCAAAATTAAAATGTAATAACAAACCCAACACTAGTGAAAATATGGACGTTGACGAATCAGAAAACCAAGTCTCTGATAATGAAAAAAAATTGGATGGAGGGAAAGAAAATAGTTCTAATAATAAAGAAAATGGAGATGAACAAATTTTACTTGATGAATCTGATAATACTAAAAAAGATGACTCTAAACACAAAGATTTGCCGGAATCCACAGATTTAAAAAAAAGTGATAGTATTACCGATCTCACTGTTGATTCTGATGAAAAGAAAAGTGATGTTATTAAAGAGAAACCAAAGACTCAAAGTTCCAATTACTTTGAAAATCCACTAGGGAAGTTTTTCATGCAAATAGGTGTAAATCTTGTACAAGAGCATGTTCAACTTGATTTATTGCGTACTCAAAGAAGAAAAAGAGATCGTGAAGGTGATAATTGTTCTGAAGAAGTTCACATGGCTATTAATTCTTTAATTAAAACTTTAGAATTTAGCAAAGAAAATAATGATCCATTCCAATTTGGTCTAAAAAAATGTGAATTGTGTAATTTTAAATCTGAATCAAGTTTAGTAATGGCTCATCATTTAGAGACACCTCATATGACAGCTAATTACTGCTATAGATGTAACTTTTGTACTTTCCAAGTACGCAGTCCCCATGAAATATTACAACATATGGATACACATAATATTAGAGGACGTCTAGAGAGAGGTCCAGCGTTGCATCAATGTCCAAGTTGTCCATTTGAAGATAGTTATAAGGGAAAACTAACCAGACATTTGATTTCTTGTTCGAAAAAATATCGTCCAGAAGTTAATCAGGTACTTGATCCAATAATTTTATACAATTTACAAATGTGCTTCAAAATTGAATTATATTTATTTTAATTTTGATTCTATAATATATATATATATTTTTTTTACTTAGGCACCTCCATTGGATTGGGAACCTCCTGCAAAAATACCCAGAGTACTGCGAAATAAACCATCAATGAGTCCTGGTAATGCAGTTTACCAAGCAGCTTTATCTGGATTTAAACAATTTCCCAATCCTAGTATGCTGCAATTGCAACAACAACAATATAACAAAATGGTTCTTGCATCTGGTGTTCGAGCTCGTGGGCGTACAGTTTTACCAGGGCAACGGTTTCCAGGAATGGTGCCATCTTTTCCGACTACACTGCCAAATCAAACTTCTGGAGGTATGATATTTATATTTCTTTTTAATAAAATAATTAATACCAAGAGTTTTATAATATAAAATATATTCTATATACCAGATAATTATTGTAACATACCTAGCACACTCATTTTCTTCAAACCTTTTTATGTAAACATATTTTTTTGTGAAATTATAATATTATTTATTTCTAAGCCAGATGACGCTATACCCGTATTTGTTGAAGGAGGTTAACTAACTGAAAGAATAGAAAATTTATGTTCGGCATTCTTATCACAACTTACTCATTTTTAATATTAAAAGTAAATTGCTAAATTTGTAGATAAAATCATTATCTGTGCTGTATTATTGTTTTTTCTTCAAAATTTTAAATGCATAGAGAAATATCTAAATTATTGGGTTTTAAAATTTTAAAAATAGTTATATTTCTTTACAAAATTAAAATTTAGAAAATAAATATGACACTATGGCATATATAAAATGATGAATAAATATAAAATTCAATAAATTGAATATAATATTATAATAATTGACGAAGTTGTAATTGGAATGCAGAACATATATTTCCTTTATTAGTCTGCTGTTTATACAAAGAAGGCAAATAAGAAAATGCATCCTTCTAATAAGCATTTTATTGTTACTAAATAAATAAATTAATTAATAAAACATATTACCATTGATTATATAATATAGTCTAGGTAGCCCATTGTAATATAAAATGCGCTGCACGAGAATAGAATTACCAGAGACTGCTTAAAAGCGCTGTGCTGTTATCCAATTAATATGATCGGTTAGAATGCTGAATCGTTAGCACTCACATGCCAATCGGTGGCGGCTACCAGGCAATACCACACCTCCGGGCACCGACACTACGACAGTCGTCACTACTCGCTCCTTAGAATAAGACTAACTATCTGCACAGTGGTTTGTTTATAACTTTTAAGTACTACCTGGTAGAAATTTGAGTGTCTGTGCAATTTATCATTCTGGACCGTCCCGACAGGAGTTGTCAACCGAAAATGGGGACGGTCTATTTGGTTTCTGTCCATGTAATGGACCTAAGTAGACTGTGTTAATATTGAATTAATTAAGAAAAAAAAATTATGACATTTTATTGTAATTCTTCATTTATATTTTTTTGACCACTTTCCCGATGTATATTTTAATTAATTTATATATTTTTGTTGTAAATTTTGCAACAATTTTTGTATTCATGCTTAAGCGACCAAGCTCAGTGATATTAATGTAGTTGGAATTGTGGGTACATAAATTCTCGAGTAATGGTATACAATATAGGCATGGCAAAGGTGGGGAAACTTTGAATCACCACAACGCATCCAATAACAGATAAGACCAATAGATTAACATAATATTATGGGTATTGTAAAAACTAGGTAGTTTGTATACAAAAATAAAATTATATTATATTCACAATAAAAATGCCCTTCATTTTGATATTTCCTTAGAAAAAATATTACGATAAAATTTTTAAAAATATTCTTAAACATTCAAATTAGGTTCCTAACTGAGAAAATTAATATTAAAAGAAACGTCGGTTATTAGATATATGTATTCTTATTTTTACTATCAGTTTAGGCAAAAGACATCTTCTCAACACTTATTTCTACATTGTTTTCTATCTGTGTATTAATATTTAATTATTAAAGTCTTAATCAATTTAGTAAAAGATTAGTTATAATATAGTTAAATATAATTTTAATTTATTATTATTATTTATTGATTTTACTTAAACAATTTTAATAATTATACTATTTGTGTTTATTATTTACAGGAATTTTGCTTAAAAATACAAGTATTAAACCAATTAATCAATCAATGATTGTACCCACGCCTTATTCAATAAACAACCATGTATATCAGGTATTTGATATTTATATTATATTACATACATTTTTACATTTTAGATTCTAAGAGTAGTAAAAACATATTAGTTTTATAATAACATTTTTTTTATTATATTTACACTAAAGGTTAGTAGTCGAACTTGATAGTAAAAAGTCAAACCAAACTTGGATAAACTATTCAAACTTAAAAATTTTTCAAATGGGTTTGAGCTCCGCTAAACTAACCTAACAACTTTTTTTTACTTATTTAAGTTTTCAAGAAAGTATTTTGTTGGCACTCTCCTCTTTAATATTTTTTTGTGATAACACTGGTTCGAATTTGACAAATATAAAGTTCGGTTCAACATCTAAATTTTTAGTTCAACCCACTTCTAATATATACACTTAGGTAGATGGAGTTAAGTAAAAGTTTTGGGTAAAGAGCTTTTTGATAATAAATTTGTTTTAATTGGTAGTTTTAAAAAAAAAGTTTATTTTTTGATTTATTAAGTAATATTTTAAGCGTAAAAATAAATTACTAATCTTTACATACATATGTTATAATTTGGAAAATAACAAGTTAATTTATCATAGTAGAGATATATTATATTTTTGTTATATATATACTTGTTTTTGGGTAGAAGGGAATTGAGTTTTATAGTTATTATACAATTTTGAATTTGATTAGTTTTTTTATGCATAATGTTTTTTGTATATTGTATATATATGTAGTTATTTTTAAAAAGGTCAATTTTCTCAGTAGTTTTTATGTGTGAAAAAAATAATAGCAAATTGTTAGAAATCTAAAAATTATGTTACTCCAAGTTTCACACAGAATCTTTTTAAGAAATGATTGATTATTGCTTTCAAATTCATTACATCCATTACCAGTATCCTATCCAGCAAAGTGCTTCCCCCTATTGACCTGTTTTTTTTAGTACTTTTTTTGGTATTCAATAGTAGTAGATAAAATTAATTATAGCATTAAAAATAAAGCTATTACAAATTATAATGATTACTTTGAATAATACAATTCCTAACTATTTTACCACTACGAAAGCTGTATTGAGTATAATTTTTATAATATGTCGAATCATAATTGTAATAAATGTATCATGTACAGTTATTTTTTTAATTTATTGTAATATTTACATTTACCATAAAAGTATATGGTTAGGTGCAAATTTTTCAAACAAAATATGATGGTAAAGAAAATTTTGTTATCATTATTCAATTAACTTAAAGGTTACTAGTAGGCCATCAAATAATACCAAAACGTTTAGTTTAAACATTAAACACATAGTGTTTATTAACTGTTGGTTAATATTAGTTTTTATTTGTGCATTATCTATATATTATATTCCTACTCTTCATTCATTTTCAGCAAAACTCAAATAGTAAATCGGTTCAACAACCAAGTATATCGATTACACCTCTACCACGATCATTTCCATCGAGTAACACCACTTCGTCATCAGCTTTTGTGTCTACCATATCTAAAGCCAAATCCCAGCAACAAACTCAGTTATCGTCTTCTTCATCTAATAGTAGCAACAAACCAACTTTTGTAATATGTGAAATATGCGATGGCTACATAAAAGACTTGGAACAATTACGTAACCATATGCAATGGATACATAAAGTAAAAATTCATCCAAAGATGATTTATAATCGACCTCCTCTTAATTGTCAGAAGTGTCAGTTCAGATTCTTTACTGATCAAGGTCTTGAAAGACATTTATTAGGATCACACGGTTTAGTCACATCAAGTATGCAAGAAGCAGCTAACAAGGGCAAAGATGGTGGAAGGTAAATTTATTAGTTTTTAAATATGAAGTTGTCTTGTATTTATTTTAATTGTATTACATTAGATGTCCAGTATGTGGTAGAGTGTATCAATGGAAATTATTAAACCACGTAAGTCGTGATCACTCCATGTCTTTAAAACCAGCACATTTATCATACAAATGTACTGTGTGTACTGCAACATTTGGCATGTATAAACAGTTTGAGAATCATGTATATTCGGCACACAGTAATGTAGCTAAGAACTCCAATAAGAAAGCTGTTACTAATCAACCAGTAGCTTCTTCATCGTCTTCATCTTTGATAACATCCACATCAAAGGTAAATTATTATATGTTATATTCATTTTTTTTTATTAGGGATTACCTATTTCAATATTAGGTTATTATGTTCCAATCATGAACATTAGAGAAAGGACATTATTTTATTCTAAATGGTAAAACTTGTGAATATAATAAATTATTATAATACATTATTTCAAGACCAGATTTTTCTTGATCAAATGGATTTCTAAGAATATATATACTAGAATAAGAGATAAAAATAAATTTTAATAATTTAAAGCACTGGTTGCCCTTTTGACGTATTAAAACTTTGTAATTATTATACTTAAGAGTTGTAAAACCACTAATACATAAATAATTACCTATAAAATTGGATAGTATTAGGAAAAAAATGATATCTCTTATTTTAGTAGTATATTCTTGAAGAATCATTCATTTGATCGATTAAAATCTGGTCTTTAAATAATATATTAAAATAAATATTCATAATTTTTATCATTTAGAATAAAATAATAAAAAAAACCAATAATAAATGTTTTATGTTATACATGTAAAAACAACATCACTATTGTGTTCGGAGTGCATTTGGACCATATTTTTTTACTCCAGTCAGCTATTTTTGGCATCCGTCCTCTAATGTTTATGGGTCCAATGTATATGATTGATACTCTTATTTTGCGAGAAAATACGCATGCAGTTTGATTCTGGGACATATAGGTCATATGACAACCCTATTTTAGAACAATATACTACTACACAAATAGGCGTTTAATAGGTAATTTTTCACGCTCACTAATATCAAATATTTAGTCAAACCTGCAATTCAATTATGTTGTCCATGCACACAACATCTGATTTTCATTGATAATATTGGTGTGTGAAAATGGCTTATAATTTGAACTCTTACCAATAATCATAAAGCTGTGTTAACATTCGAGTTCAAATTTAAACGAATGCTACCAAATGAGTAATGTATGCTGTCCGACTGAAATGTTTGAAACTCAAAATTGTCAAATTTAAAGAAACTTTCAGTTTAGTTAGAACGGTATTCGGCCAGTATTACATATTCGTGACAAAGAATGTTTACAATTGACACTGTTGACAACTGTTAATTTAAATTAAAAACAAATAATTTTAATTGTGGACTTATAATATTTATTATATTGGCTTTACTCAATAACACTGGTCGATACTTTGTGTATTATGTACATATCTGGAAGCAAACTCTAGCCAAATGCAAAACAAACAAATGTAAGTTTTAACCAAATATCTAGCGATCGTATTCAGGCTCTATTATAAACGCATCTTAATATTGTAATCAAACATTGGACCAACAATCAAATATATGTAATATGTGTATATATATTTATACCATTTTGTAAACTTATATTTTTAATATTATTATTTTATATATATTTTGTTTTATTTTTGATTTAGCAATTAAAAATAAATGATGAAATTACTATAATACCACAGCCACCCAAGGTACAAAATTTGTCTGTTAAAAGCATTAACAGTAATAAACCAGTTATATCTGCTGGTAAACAAAATTCAACCCCTACTGCAGCAAAGGCCAAAGTAAGAAAATTTGAATATTTTCCTTTAAAATTTGTTTATTAATACTAAAAACTGCAATATTTACAGTGCATTTAATAATATATATATAAATATATATTGTAATCAGAGTTATGTCACTGTTTCAAAATGCTTTGTTCTTGACAATTACGGCTCAAGGACTTTGAATGCACGGGGGGGGGGGGCTGACATTTTATTTTGTTTAAAACCATATATTTAATGATAGAACAGCAATTTCTATGGCAGTTTGTGCAATAAGAATCAAAATGCACATTTTAAGGTATACGGATATGTCACTGTAATTTCTTTTATGATTAGATTGGCGGCGGGTATCGTTAATCTTTAAATCATAAATCATCCCTATGATCATGCATGTGCAATAACCGATTTCATACTGTAATTGAATATAAGATCATGTACAGTAGGTACCCAACCACTCGGACAGCATATTGGTATACCATACATTGCTAGAGAACCGTATATAAATCCTGAGCGTTTATTGGCTATATTTCATTTGAGATGTTACGGTACAATACTGATAATAACTCGACATTTTGAAAATGTAAACTACCTGCAGAAATTTTCTGGACAGGGATAATACTAGGCCAGTATAGTTCGTTTTGCTTCATTCTGAGACAAGGGCCGCACATCCAAAATATTGCTCTATATAGTGCACAATCCTACCCTAACCTTGACCCTCCTCTTCCACCCATCTAACTTAACATTCCCTACTCCACCCACATATCTAATCCATTGTAACATTCTTGCCCTTCCCCCACCCGCTCAATCAAACCAAATCTAATCTCTTTCTACCTACCTATCACTTCCTCGCAGAGTCAGTCGCATTCATAATAACATAGACACTCATGGGAACTAAACTTATTCAAAGTAGGCCGGTTCCACGGCTTGAGGTAGAAGACTGGTGCATGTTAGTGTGAATGTGGCTGGCTCTACGAGGGAGTGGTAGGTGAAAAAGGAGATTAGGTTTGGTTTGATGGATGGGTGGGGGAAGAGCAATGATATTACGATAGATTATAAATGTGGGAGGAATAGGTAGGGGATGTTAAATTAAGTTACTTTAAGTTAGACAGGTGGGAAGGGTGTAGGAAGATTAGTATGTTAGGTTAGATGGTTGGAAGGGGAAGGTTGAGGTTAGGTTAGGATTGTGCCCTATATAGGGCAATGTTTCGAATATTTGGCCCTTGTCCCAGACCAAAGAAAAACATACTATACTTCCCCTGTATATCTTTGTCCGGAAACTTTCCAATGGTAGTGTATTTTATGAGTAATTATTACTTAAAAATGATTTTTTTGAAAATCGGATTGAGATTGTAGATTCTCACTTTGGAGTAACTTAATGAAAAAAAAAAAAAGTCAGTGATTAACTATTATAATCTAATTTATTAGATATAAATTAAAAAGTAACAGTACCTACAAGTGGTATAATAAAATAAAATTAATACACATTATATGATAAAGTCGTTGTCCTACATTTATAAGTTAGTCGATGGTTACATCTAATATAATATACTGTTAATATATGTTCTCAGCTGTTTAACCATTAAGAATGAATGGAGTTTTTCATATATAATACAATTGAAATGTCAAAATTAGTTAAAAAAATATATATATATAAATATAAAAATCACTTAAAATAAATTTCTAAAAGGTTTCCCAGTCACTCGGTCTATGTAGTAAATAATTTAGTGAATAAAAATAAAATAAAAAAATACTCAAAATAAAATTTCTCTGTCAGTTAGTCTAGTATGTGTATAAAAATTAAAAATATGAAATAAAATAAATGTCAAAAAGAAATTGAGATTACTTACATTAGGTTAGTCATTAATGTTAAGTCCTATGTTTCTTTTTCTTTTTTTATTATATTTTCTCCCAAAGAAGGTCTATCAGATAGTAGTAATTTACTTTAGTAAGTCCTAGCAATGGTAGTTCGTTGGATTTTTAATTGTAACACCATTTAGTCTTCTTAACGGTACGCTATTGCCAGCTGTATGTAAAAAAAACTTTCCCATTGGCCTTTACTTTTGATTTTTCTGGCAATTTATCCATTCTACTCAATGATGATCCATATTAATCATTGTGTGTATTTAATATGTTCAGTAAATCTTCAAATCATTTTTTTGATTCAATGGAATCTAATGAATTTGTTTTTTCCTTATATTCAATTTGTTCTTGGTTTTCTGTTATGAATGGTTCATAAAATGATTCATTCAAAACTTTATAAAGTTATGTAAGGAAAATGATCAAACTTAATATTAAAAAATTGATAAATAGCATATTGATGTTTGCAAAATTTTCCAGTCTAGACAGCAGAACATGAACAAAAACTACTTTTTGTATCTATAAGTATAATATAATAAATTTTTTTCTTTTTCACCGAGTACTAAGTATTCATAGTCATTTTCTTGAATTATCATGTTTTTGTTTAAATGTGATACTTTTTTGAAGCATTGATATCTAGTTTGATGAAGTATTCTCTTAATTTACTTTAGTAATAATTTTTTAATACTGTATTTGTTAAATCTATTAAAGCCAAAACGTTAGTCTTTTACATGACCCAACACGTGATCCTTATAAAAGTCTTACTGCTACTTCACAATAATTATTTGTGAAATGGCCTTTAGATGAACTGTCTCTAAAACATAAATACCATTTTTCATTGTAACTCTAATAATTATACATATTTTGTCCATTGAGGAAATTCATTATTTTCAGTTCCCTTTTTATAATAAGACTTTCTGGATATAAAATATTTTGAAATGTTTTCATTAGGTGTTTATGTTTTTCTAATGAAATTTTATGATTTGTGTCCCATAACCAACGCCAAACTGCTTGCAAGACGTAAAATGTACACATTAATGTCGTACTGTTTGGTCAATTTGTGTTAATGGCATTAATTTCAGCTGAACTTTGATCAGTAAGATATAAATTTGGATATTTCTGTTCATGAAAACTTTCTGGAATGACTTCATTAATAAATTTAAATCCTTCATAAATAACTTTCATATGTTTGATCCTGTGTTGAAATTAATGCTAAAAGCATTACTCCTGCTGCACTTGGGCACATAACAAATGTTATTGAGTGATTTAATTTGAATTCTTTTCATAATTAGAGTAACTACAATTACAGCAAATGGATTTCCTTTGAATAAAACTATAGTGCCATTTTCATTGTATGTTTTTGGTTTTTCTTTTAATTTCTGTTCAGAAAAATTACACATAAACATTATAAAATATTATTAATATAGTGTATGGAAAGAACTTGTTAAAATGAATGAATATTTAATTGATAAAAAACATAACTTTTCATACACCAAATTAATTATATAATCATATAGTTTTTTTAATTTGAAAATTTACCTCAATTAATCTGTAATTTGTATGTGGACCTAAATTCAAGCTCCTCCGTTTATCATGACAATTACGAATTGTAGAATAACATGGATTTATGCTATACCCATTCCACTATCAAAATATTCAATACAATTTTCTTTGAGATCATTACCAGCTGATATAAATTTTAGATTTTCTGCAGACTTTAAACTATGAGAATGATTATTATCGATATGTATGGAACATACTAAAAATTTCTGTAAAATATATATTTATTGTTGAAAATAATATAATATTCAATTAGAAATAAAGTCAATAAAATAAATAAAGTAATATTTCAATTCATAAAATTATATCAAATTCAGATATATTGGTAATTACAGAATTTATAGACATACAATTTATATATACATATACACACAATTTACATAATACAATAAGAAGTTGTTAATTGTTTTTTAGTTATAATTGTTGTTTCAAATTGGAAAAAAGTATATCGGGTATACACATTTTAACAAATTGTATATACTTAAGAGTTTTATATCATATTTTATACATTTTATATGTATGTATAATATGTATTTCACAATACTATATTATATGTTTGAAATATATACTAAGAGGATGTCCCAAGGAAAGATTATATAACAAAAACTTTACAGAGGACAGATATGATAAAAAAGATTGTAATAAATGGGTACATGGGATACTCACATTTATCAATTTAATGAAAGGTTATGAACATAAAACAATATAAAATTCATAATCACGACTACTGAATATGACACTAGGTACTACTTAATATTTCAGACTGCCATATTTTACAAAAAATAATAATATATTATATTAGTTTACATATTATAAACTATGGAAAATTGCATTTATCTGTGAAAATCGATTTGAAATGGCTATAGTCACTGCAGACCATGTTTGGTACACACAATAAATTTATAAAAATTAACTACATATACTTTTAATTAATTCTTCCCAATATCTAATATAAAATATGTGAGTAGGTATCGGGCAAATATTAATTATTTTTGACTTAAAAAAAGATAAAATCATTGAAGTTAGAAAATTATTAATTAAAAGTCCTAACATGGTTTTATTACAATAAATAAAATGAAATTTTTTGATTATTTCAATATATTTTAGTGTGTAGTATAATGTAATACCAATAGTCTGAAATATTAAACTGTAGATCATATTGTGATAGTTATCGGTAATCATGATAATCAACAAGTACCAAATTCATATAAACATATTAAATATTATACTATTAAAATTATTGATCTTAATATATAATAAATGGATTTTTCTTTCTAATTTAACAGTTTCTTTTATACTTGCTGGACATTGTGCATTTTTTGATAGTCCTCGCTGGCTGTAATTTCTATGAGATGCTTTATGATAAAAAAATTTTATATCATGTAATTTTTGTTTTAATATAAAATTATTACATTAATCAAATAATAAATACTTTATGAACACACTATTCTTTTTCCATTTGGATCAATTGTACGGAAATTTCAGTGTGTGTTTTTCAATTTACCAAATTCGGCAACCCATGCATAATTGTGGTCAATTGAATTGTTATTACATCTCAATTCAACTTTTGTTCCACTATCAGAAAGAACTTTGTGTACAAATGATGTTGGAAAAATCATTTTTAAAAGATGTTAAAAGTAACTGTTATTCTGTGACTGTACTGCAAGGTTTATAGATAATGATTGTACTGTGTTATCTCAAACGAAATGTAGATAATGAGCGTTCAAAATGTATATACGGTTCTCTAATAATTGTATGGTATATATAGGTGCCCAGGCAAGTATTGTTCTGAGCTAAATTTATTTGATTATTACAATAATATTTTAGTTTAAACAATTCATAAATTCAATTCTAGAAAATGTATGGTCTAATAAATTACTATAAAATAGATATATTTATTTTTCATTTGTTATTTTAATTTTTCTTAGAATTTCCTATATATAATCCTTATAAACCAGATGTGTAATAATAATATACACTACACAATCGTTTCATTATTCTAGTATATTTTCATCATAACAAGTCATAACTTATAAACAATATACATATACAAGTATATAGATTGTAGGCATAATGTAATTAAATGTGTTTAAAATGTAAAATAAAAAATAAATGATAATTTGATTTGAATTTAATTCAATTCTTATAATTTCCTCACTATATTTTCCCCCTGTGCAGTATCCAAGTTCCTCCCTGAAGGGGAATCTCCCCCCCCCTTGTTGAGAACCACTGCTGTAGTACATGTGATAAATTTGATTACGAATATGTCAAATTTTCATTCTCATACTATTGATACATGATTGAAATATCTAAATACCTATTGTGGTCTAATATATAAATATATAATTATAATTATTTAAAAATTTTGTATGGAGTATACTAAACAAATATCAAATACTAATGACCTATGTAATTATTAATTTTAATATATATTTTTTTTTTAGGTGTAAATGCAAATAAATATGAAGACATATGATTATTCTTAGTGTTGAAGAACATGGGAGACATCAGGGTTGTCGGCTTACCCAGTTTAGGTTACTCGAGATATTTAAAATTTTGTTAATATATTATCATGTTCTATATATAGCGGGTAACATAATTCAATTTTAAATTAATAATTTGCCAATTATAATTTTTATAAATATTATGAATGTTGTTGTTGAATTAAAAATTGTATTCTGTTTAAATCACAACGGCAGTGTGTAGACTAAATTTAATTATATTTTACTCGAATGTAATTTATAAATAAACAATTTGTTATAAATATTAATAATTAGAAATAATTTTATATTAACGTTATTCTCCAGAATGTAATGTATATCCATGACTGTAAATTACAATGTTTTATTTTCTCAGTGGAGATGTATCTATTTTTTTTGTATATCAACAATCAATTACACAAATTTATTTAAGTTGTTCCCATCCTTTATTTATTTTATTATTCATTTTTTTTTTTTTTTTTACTTTGCCCAAAGCACTTGTACTGTTTACATATAATATATATTATATATATATTTAAAAAATAAACTGTATTGAATACTTAATTCTAACATAAAATATTAGTTTAGATCAGTGTATATGAGCTAACGCTCTTTATATCATAATATTGGATGTACACTAAAAATATAAAATAAGCCTATATTTCTGTACTCTATGCTATGTTGAATTGTTTCTTTTATTCAGACTAATCAGACTGTGATCTAATAAAAAGATTATTTAATTTAATAATAATTAATAACTCAACATTTACAAATATACAATATACGAAATCTGAATTTTTATATTTTTATCTCCAATTAAAAAAATTGTCTAAAATAGTGTGAAATTGATATTAAAATGTATTAATAAAATAAATAATATTTATATTAATCATAAGATTATCAATTCGGTTTGTAAATCAAATGAAATTCATTTTTAAAAAAATTTATAGAATGAGACAAAATTAAATTAATTAAATAATTTTTAAATTATTACAAATTAAATATATAATACAATTTTAACCCATAACTATTGACGTATATATTCACAGTTTATTTATATTATAATGGTTGTAAATATATTTCTTTAATGGTATTTTTCAATGAGTAACAAATAATTAGGATTTTATTAATGTATGTGTCCATTAATATAAAAATATATTTTGTATTGATACCATATTGTGTATTTTGATATCGGTCTGCCAGATTGCATGTCAATGAATACATATTTTGTTTAGTTTGTATTCAAGTTACACTAACTAGTACTCAACATTAAAAGAAATTATAAGTCAATTATTTTTAATATTCAAAAATTTGTGTACTCTCAAGTTTACTCAAATTTTGTTCAAGCACTTGTATTTATATAGATTTAAAATAATTTTCTATTGGTATTTTATTAGAATAGGTAATTATAATTATCTTGAAAACCCAATATTTCAGAAAAATGACCACTCACTCTACGCACTTAATTACTAAAAACAATACTTGTGCAACATAATTCGTATATGCATAAAACCAGAATTTTTCTATACTTTTTTTTTGTTTTTATCAATTTATCATTCATAATAACGAAGAAAATATGTGCATATTTCAGTAAAAATATGCTTTAAAATGTTTTTTTATTCAAAAATGTGAATTGTTTTTAGAATTAAACCAATACACATGTATGAATAAAATTATTTTATTTTGGTTTTGTACGTATTTCAAGTTTCATTATTTAGGACTTGACTATCTATAAATAAGCATGGTATTAATGTTAAAAATCTATATGTTGGTAATTAAGGGTTAATATTATTTTCTCAGAAATAGACTGCTATATTATTTGAGGAATCGACTAGATTAAATAATTTATCATGGAATCGTTATCAGTGTCTAGTTCAATTAATATTGTTTTTGTTTATAATATTAAAAAACATTTATCAAAATAAAAATTATGGTACCTATTAACTTTATTTATACCCACAATAAGCATAGTTTACATGAATTTTGGGACACTAACCAGTTTTACTATTAAATACATTATATAAATTTGAAGTTGCAGGAAGATAGGTAACTACAACAAATGTGTATTATATACTTATAATTTGAATTAATATTTAATTTTGTAAATTTAATTGAAAATAATTGGACAGGACGGTTGTGGCTCTCGCAGGTTTTTTAATTTGGGTAGAGACATTAAAATGTATTCGAAATTATTTAGGTATAAGTACTTGTACCAGAAGGATGAATAAATGTTTCCCTACTGAGGTAATTTGAGATTAGGGCATGAATGAATTTATATGGCCATAGAGAAAGAAATTTGAATTAAATTTACTAAAGAAAGAAATGAAATAGGTACCTAATACGAATTTGTATTATATACCTACGTTTTGGATTCAAATTTAATTTTGTAAATTTAATTGAAAAAAAATTGGACAGGACGGTTGTAGCCCCCACAGGTTTTTTAATTTGGGTAGACATTAAAATTTATTCAAAATTATTTAGATATAAGTACTTGTACCAAAATAATTTAATATTGTTATCCTACCGAGATATTTTGCGTTTAGTATTAAGAGTAATCCTAATGGCAAGATAAAAAGAAATTCAAATTTAATTTAAGAATCGTCTTGTATATTTAAAATTATATTTATGTCAGAAAAGTGTGCGTTACATATTGCAACTATGTGGAGTTTATCGATGAAACCAATTTCATTGGGATAACATGTAGAACAAAATTTTCTACACGTTGTAAGGTTCGTTTCAGTAAGTTAAGCCACGTACACACAGTGCAAATACACCATGTGAACGTGGCTTTAATATAATAGTTTGTTAAAATATATTACTGTATTCCATTATGCGGCCACCATGGACCTTGTAGTCTCCGGTAATTTTTTTTACAGAATATACATGAAATCGGTTTTAAGTAGAAATACAATATTTAATCATTACCTACTTATACATTTATGAAGTACTTATAAGAGCCTATTTGCGTCATCCAGGGGACACCCACGTGGAGGTTGGCTCTTATCGTCCCCCAAAAATAATTTTTTTTTAGCAGCATAAAATCTACTATAAAACAAATACCACCTATATTATTAATAAAAACTGCCAATAACCAACCATTGTTGTCCTGTTACTGGCCAACTTTTGTGATTTATCACATCACCTCTGGATCCTCTACTTCTCTGAGTTATGCTCTTTCCGTCCTATTCGTATATATCAGTATTTAATGTCAATAAATATGTAATGTATGCATAGAATATTACATTGTATTTAATAAGCCTTAAAAAAAACCACCAATGAAACATATTTATTTTTTAAAAACGTTTAAAACGCCTGTTTTAAACATCAATAAACACATTAGTTCGAAATAAAGGTTTTAGTAATTCTTGAATTAAAAAAAATCTTTATTTGGTAGTCATTTTCAAATCTATTGAAAAAAAATATATAATGTGTAAAATATTAAATAATTTGGTTTTTGGTATTGTTTTTAGGAATGGGTACCTACAAAAAATATTTTGAATAGGAATGCTTTTATTATTTAATGTTTCTAATTAGATACCTACATTTTATTATTTTATATTTTTGTGGCAATACGTTTTTCTATGGTATCGTAGAAATATAATCCACGTTCTAAAAGATATTTTTCCGATTATTATGGATATCAACTACAATTATGTACACAAATTTAGATTTTGATTTCACAAAATCAGTGAAATACTCGTCGAAGTATATTATCATACTATTAATATTATTCTATTCAATGTTAGTTTAGTCATAATATCGTCTTCTTGCCTATACTTGCACTTTTAATCTTAATTACAACTATTTTTTCTGCGGCCTTTATCACAATGATGTAGAGATACATTTGTCACACACTTGTTCATTATTCTATATACCTACAGCCAGAAAATCTACTATTTCACTTTCTCTCCTCTATTCTGAACAAAATCCTCTATACGCTCTTTTTTTCAGTTCAAAATTCATGGTAACAATATAAAATAAATAGTAAAAAAATATGATCTCGTATGTTTTTTAAATGGCGCATTCTTGTATTTTAAGTCGCTGTAGTACGGAATAAATTATTATATATATATATATATATATGTAACAATTTTAATATTAAAACTAAATAATCATTTTTTTTTTTTTTACAAAGTCAATTAAAATAGTAAGTTAATACGAATATTAGCTAGCTGTTCACTTATTATAATAATTATTCTAACATAATATGTATTTGTGTTTCAAAACTATTTCCTTAATAATACTTGATACAAATCTAAACGCATAACAATAACTTGTACTTACTATTAAAAATTATAACAATTCAATATGATTTCAATGTATACTGAAAATTAAAATTAAATACAATTATATTTTAATCACGATTTTATATGATATATATGTATAGGTACCTGTATATGAATACTTGATAGTTCATAATAGTACATTAATAATAATAACATTATTTAATCTGAGACAGTAACATGCTGACTACTATAAAATGAATAAAATACTTCAGCACATAACCGTAAGGTATACAATTTAATCATGTGCCATTATAAACAATGTATCTTCGAGCTTCTGATGACTGTTAACTGAAATTATGAGTTGACTGATACCCTTTCCCCATATGATATGGTGTTACTTTTAGTACTGATGCGGTGGTACATGTACGGTTTAAAGTAACTTTAAAATTTAAAAGTTTTAATTATTGACTCTTAAGCCCTGATGAGGTTTGGACTTTGATGAATTTATCACAGATGTATTAAAATAATTCCAAAGAACTGCCTACCTAGGTAGGTACTGCTTTGCCTCGGTTAACTGCAGCTGATGACTTGCGCAATCTTGATTACCTAACGATATGTGATTTTGACCCAGAGTCTATAATATTTGATCTGTATTTTCTTGCGTTACAAAATTTTTTTTTTTTTTTTTTTTGTTTACGGCCTTTTAGACCAAACATCCAAACATAACTGCCTCCATCCTTCACGATTTAGCGCTAGCATATGCCAATCTTCCTCCGGGTAGAAAACTGTTACATCTTTTTTGACACAATCCTCCCATCCCATTCGGGGTCTTCCTAGTGGTCTTTTCCCTCTTGGATTCTCTTGTAAGACCGTCTTTGTCATGGCATCAGTTTTCCTCCACACATGACCTGCCCATTCTAATCTTCTTCTTTTTATTTCCTTTACTATATCTGGTCTGTTATATACAGGTCATGTAACTCCTCATTGTGTCTTTTACGCCATTCATCTGTTTGCGGGTCACGACATGGTCCATATATCCTTTTTAATATTTTCCTTTCAAAAACTCTCAGTTTTGACTCCTCACTTTTCCTTACAGTCCAGCATTGCGCTCCATATAGTACTATAGATCTTATTAGTGTGATGTATAGTTGAACTTTAAGTGTCTTTGAGAGTATTCTTGACTTAAGTAAGTTACCCATTGCGTAATAACACTTGTTGCCCATTTGGATCCTTTTAAATATCTCATACTCCATATTGTTTGATTGGGTGATCATTGTACCCAAATATTTAAATTGTGATACATTTTTGAAACTATAAGACCCTACCTTTAGAGACTCTTCTGCTTGTCTTCCGCCCCGTTGTCTACTTATTTCCATATATTCTATTTTCTCCTCGTTAATTTGCGTTACAAAATTATCCATGATTAAAGAACATTGTAGTTGTTTTTATGCTAATAAAATCTGATCGGCAGAAATTTTCAATGAAATTTCTCAATTGTAACTTTCCAGAACGAAATTATTAACTCGATCTTTTTATTAAAACTTTCCAATATTAGTATGATAAATTGTTCACACTCATCTGGATATCAACGTGCTGCAATGTCCGATGAATGTGGTTGCGTATTAATTTTACCAAATATATTGTATAATATCGGCCACTTCGCATAAAACCTTATTATACTTTGGTAAAATCTCGGTCTATGCACTGTATAAATCATAATATATAATCAACATATTGCCATCGTATAACCGTAAAACTGTTGAAATTAGCCACCCACACATTCTATAACACTGCAATAGAGTTTTACGAACGGAGCGGCGATGCATTCGAATTCCAAACTGCACGTTACCAGCATATTATTTTAGATTCTGAGCGTAGCGAGGAAGCTTATGGTTTTTTACAATGATGTTTATTTATTTATTATTTTTTTTTTTCTGTAAACACTTTTTCTACCAGAAGGAGTGCTCCGATCTTTTACACTCATACCCGGTTTCCGGTAGCAAATTGCATCTAGTTGGTACTTTTGAGAGGTCATTTTTCGATTTTCATAATAGTTTTTTAATGCGTAAGCAAAAACTACCAAAAAATTACGAAAAATAC
>JAIPRL010004253.1:0-39805 GCA_025469235.1 Pemphigus obesinymphae
AAACTATTATGAAAATCGAAAAATGACCTCTTAAAAGTACCAACTAGATGCAATTTGCTACCGGAAACTGGGTATGAGTGTAAAGATCGGAGCACTCCTTCTGGTAGAAAAAGTGTTTACAGAAAAATAAAAATAAAAAATAATAAATAAACATCATTGTAAAACCATAAGCTTCCTCGCTACGCTCAAAATCTAAAAGATGTAGATATTTAACTTTTATCAGCTTGGAATTATTAAATTCCAATATAATATATTATTTACACTCTTATTTTTCAAACGAAATAAAAATAAATATAGGTATAGTAATTTTATATTTAAAAACAAAATTGAAAATATTATTGAAACTAATAATGAACTGAAATTCTCATATTTAATTTTGTGTAACAATATTAATTTTATTAGGTATATTAAACTATAGTTTTCTGTAGATTTAATTCACAAAAATAAAAATGTATATTTGTATTTATTATTGAACACATATAGTTACCACAGTTATGATTATATAATCTTTAATAGAAAATTGTACAAATATGAGAAAAATAACACTATTTATGCAAATTAAGGTCAACATGATTCTTTAAATCAATTAAATTGGAACCTTTTATATACGCCTAAATTTAAAATAACTGTTTATTTTTCTAAATCTCAAAACTAAAATAATTAAAAAACGTCTATATAGGTACTAATTGAAATAATAACTTTTAGATATAATTATGTATATTATACTTATCATTTTACATAATTATCAAAATGTAATATTGTAAAATAAAAATATAGGACTTAAATCTACAGCGAATATATAATAAATATTTACATTTTAGAAAACATGAAAAACTTTAAACTCGTATCATAACTGTAAATTTCCTTATACATTTATTATAAATATATTTAAAATAGTTTTAAAAATTACTAGTTACGTAATCCGTAATTATATAAATATAAAAATAATATGGAAAAAATGTTTAAAAACTATATTAATTTAATATATTTATTTTTAAATTGGAATTTACGTTTTTCAAGTAATGTAAGAAATTTAAATTCGATGGAAGTACGATATTTGGATAAATTGATGCAAAATTACGAAAAATATATAGGTATTTAATAATTTAACATAGTTTCCTCGTTTATCATTATAATATATTTGGAAGGTAATATGAAAATTATACGAATATAAAGGGAAAATAGCACTAATTTATGCAAAACAAGATCAACCTGATTCCTTAAATCAGCTCTATTGGTATATACACCTAAATTTGAAATAATTATCTACCTTTCCAAAATAAATCTAAAATTACCTCTTTATAGGGTACTTATTAAAAAAAAAAAACTTTTAACTAATTATACGACATCAAAATTATTATACATTAATTATTACCAATCCGTAATTTTGTGATCAAATAAAAATTTAAGTAGAACATAACCTAGTCGATATATTATAATAATAGTATTACTATTTAGAATACATGAAAAATGTAAAGCTCATGTCATCATTATTACTATAGTTTTTTTTAAATATAAATAATTAAAAATAATTTAAAATGAGTTTGTAGTCTAAGAAAAATAATATGAAAAAAACATTTTAATATTGATGGCGATTGCTTTAATTAAGAAAACAAACCAGAAAAAGCAAAATAGTATAATAAAATTTCTTAATTTGTATTGTGATTTTGTTTTAACTACATATTTAGTTCAATTGAACAGCAGAACAAAATGTGGATTTCATACTATTATTGCTACTATAAACACATAAAACTGTGTCCTTATTGGGTTGTACTGGTATAAATGTGTGAAAGTTTAAAATAAAATTCAGGACACTGCAAACACGGGTGTGAAGGTTTAATATACTGTTTAAAAATCTTTAAAAGTGCCAGAATAAGATATATACCACGGTTATATATACATTTTTCCCAGTATTACAAAAATAATTGTGTTTTTGTTTGAAGTTAATTTGATTATTGATTATTAATTATTGAAAATAAATCTTCCGGCTTATATAGTTATGTATTATATTTCCGACAAATATTTTTTTTTTGGTTTTTTAAATTTTTAAATTTTGTACACGTTTTAGAAAATAATACAAATAATACTTTCATAATTTAATCCGCATTATTTCCTTGAAAAAAAAAAATAGGTAATTTGTTAATCCTCGTATATTTTACACCATTTTTACCACTATTTGTATACATAAAAACTGTTTATGGAAAGACAATATTTATTTATGATAAATTAATATATCGTTAAAATGTTAACAAATGTATACCTCACATATCTCAAAAAAAAACCTGAAAAAAAAATCTAAACATAACATATTATATTCTGATATATTATTAAAATAGGATCAATATTAAATGAAAATTAGGTTGTTTTTTTTGTAATTTAATTTTGATGTACCAAAAATATTTATTTTATGATTTCGAATATAAAATAGATAGGTATCAGCTATATTACTCTATTAATTAATTTACCTGTCTAATTTAAATATAAGTAATGGAAGTCCGAAGTGTATTAATGAATATGTCTGTAGTGATCCAAAATAATAATTTCACGATAAAAACGAAATTCACTTTTGTTTAAGCACATATACCTAATAAACATTATTCGCACTTTCTCTACGAAGGACCCAGCGCTATATTGAATAGCAAATACGACTGAACTGAACACTCGTCATTGGAATCCGTTATACTTTGAAAACAAGTTTTCACAATTTCCGAAATGCAAAGCATTTAGAACCAAATAACTGTGCCGTCGAATTATTAAGTAGGTATTATAGTCGTTTTCACAGTAGTAGTTTGCAACGATATTTTATCTTTTGTTTTCTTATTTATTTCCTTTTTTCCAAATAAGTCCCATGTCAATATCATCTCCATAGACAGTTCACGTTCTTGTGTCACTACTGAAAATAAATTACAACTATCGGGATGTTGCCGAATACAAATTCAAATACCTACTATGCATGTAATGGCAACAAAATAAGCATTCATTCTCAAATATTAACATTTTACTGAACATAAATCAATACGATTAATAATATATATTATACGAGTAATGTACTAAATTGGAAATCTACGCATATCCATAGGTCATAGCGTAGGTACTTACTCTACATAAAGATCCAATAGATCAAATATAATTACTACACTTCCGTTATTGAAAGGTAGGATGGATTCCTAATTATTTTTCATTTTTAAGAATTGCATTCCATATTTTAAAAAACATCCAAAGTTTTAAACTTTAGTCAATGCAACAAATATGTTCAAATTCAAATTTACATTCATAATGATATTCAAATAAATGGGGGCGCATCAGAATTCGCGGGCAAAAACCAAAATTGATCAGGGTTCAAAAATAAAAGAACCAATATTTTACAGAAACATATAAGAAACCGAGAATTGCTTTTTATGAGAATATAATATAGGTACCTACTTTAGAGGGTATACATTTTAGGAAATATAAAATTCATGAACTGTTAAAGGTAGGACGGACTTTTTGTGAAAACATAACTTTAAGAAAAATCTATTTGGTATTTTTTTAATATAAAAGCACAATGTGGTAAAAAAATGTATAATTTTAAAAACATATCAATGCTTTAAAAAAATTAAAAACACGTCTATTTCTCAAAATAATAGAAAACAATTATTTAAGTACGATATTTCAATTATGAATTACATAGTATATATATATACAGTATGCCTACTTCTATACTACCTATTAAACATATTAAATTTCATTCCCAATCTCGTAATTTTATGTTCTACAATTTTCTTATGAAAACAATTTCCGACTTTGATTGTTTCATAGTTTAATACTTCCTGAAGAGTTATTTTCGCAAAGTTATCTCTCTTAAAAATGAGATTTACCGAAATTGAAATAGAAATAGAAAACATTTTTCACAAAATAATCAAATGTTTTTGACTTTCCTGATTTTAATAGCCCTTCGAGTAAATTTGTTTGGCTTGATGAATCAATACGGAAATTTTTCACACTAAACCTGCAGTTGATAGTATTTCTTATATACAAATTTATAATCACTTTCAAATTAAACTATCTTCATTATTGGAGGAAAGAATACTTGTATTATAATATAATATATATATATATAATACATAATATACAAATAGGACGTACATAAGTACATATTGCTTATACATATTTCAAATGATAATGCATTAAATAATCCAGTAAGTTCTTCGAAACGAATTGTCTAACGGTAATCCTTTTGAAGAAAATAAACGTTATTTTTATTTTTAATAAAATATGCTAAGACCATTTAAAATGGGCAATATAATATTTTTAATATGACTAACTTAATTTATATAAAAAGTAAAGTCATATATTTATATAATAAGCGTATTATTTATCTTCCAATGCACATATAAATAAATCGTTATGTTATTATATTATTAAAATTTAAGTTTCTTGAAATATAAAATAATATATATATCTTGTCATTATTATCATTTTTTTAATGTCGTTACATTACTGCTTTAATCATATAGAAAAGAAAATGTATTGTTAAACATTAGTAAACATGAATAATCGTTTGGCTGTAGAACAAATGATTGACCCATAGTAATATAATTTTGTTGTATGTTCCCATATAAATAAAGGACGTACTTGCAAATTTGTAATATTTATTGATTTATTGAAACTAATTTGGTTTAATTTCTAAAGTATAATTTGGCTTTTTGCGGTAGTTTTGATGTTTAATATCTATCAGACAAAAATATCTTATGCGTCCTTATTATAATCTTTGTGCATTTGTGGTCCTTTACAATAATAATTTTCGACTACATTTTTAATTTCGACTACATAAATTAACTACACAAATATATACATTAATCGACTGATAATATTCACCACTAATATGTAAGTATCTATTTTGAAATCTAGTTTGAATTCATTCAGCCCGTATTATTTTAAATTCACAAATTCAAATAATGTATGTTACATTATTGTCTTTTTAACAATATGGTAAACAATAAAAATATATCCGGGTGATAAATATCCATGATATATTCAATGTATCAACTAAAAAATATCCTAAGCCAAATTAGACCGAATAAAAACAAAAAACCTACCTATCCAACTCAACACTTATTAAAATGACAAAATGTATATTGTTTCAATTTCTATAAATTCATTAAACAACGCACTTATTTAAATTAGTATTACATAAACAAATATATTATATATTTTTATTTTATCAGGTAATCGGCCACTAGGTCCATCTACCACGTCATACACCATCGCCTCCATTTTCCCTACCCGATTCCTGTGTTTTCCGGTCTAATCCTCCTCTTAAACTTCCACAAATTTTCTTATTACATCACATACGTGGTCATCCAAACGATCTTTTCCCAGTAGAATTTCTTCAAGCACTTATTTCAAAACCCGGATAAAACTGGATAAATCAAAACGGGTTTCAGACCCGAAACCGCAAACCAGAAAAAAATCAAAAGCATTTTTAAACCGGAAACCGCAAAACCGGAAAAAATTGAAAATATTTTCAAACACGAAACCGCAAAACCGAAATATTTCAACCCGTTTTGACTCTCTGCTTTTACCCCTTATCGTGGCTAATATATTCGGTTTTGTGGAAGAGTGTTTCTATTTCATAATTTTTCCTTATTCTCCACTCACCAATTATCGTATCTTTCACTGGTCCAAAAATCTTGTAGTATTTTTCTTTCCAAAACTAAGAGTTTTCTTTCATCATTTGTTCTTACTCTATGTCTCAGTGCCATAATAGCAATTACAGAAAGTAGCAAATGTAGTGTACAAATGTTTTTCTAACTTCTTTGAAGTTATTTTATTACATCCCTATACATTTTTTATTTGCGAATTTTCAAACATAATATACATAGGTTTTGTGATAAAAATTAATTATTGCAAAATAAATAATGAATAATATATTTTTAAATAAATACAGAAATCTCATTTTTAACTTAAAATGTTAATCAAAAAGAATATTAAAAATTCATTTAAAAAATAAATATATTATATTTAGAACCTTTTCATTGCAAACTAATGAGTATTATATTAATATATATACATTAATTTGTGAAATTTGTAATATTAACCTATGAACAGTACGAACGCATAATAATAATAGACATGGGCTATCTAGTGATTAACAACAACATCACAACCACACAAACACTAATAAATAATAATATAAATTTTTTAATTGCTTAATTAATTAAGCAAAAAGAAAAGGTGATCAACTTTTTCTAACTGTACAACAAAAATACTTTTTTAAAAACGTAAATAAGCAAAAAAAAAAAGGTTTTTTGCATAAAAACCGTTAAAGTTGCACCTTTGGTATTACTGTGCCCCTTGTCGTGCCGCCCAGGGCAATGCACCCTTTGCCCCCCCTAAATCACCCCTGATTATGACAAAAGTTATAGAGTTAGATCCGGTTAAATATTAACGTCATAAAAATGTACACGAAGAGTACTTTGCTTAATTAAATTTTGCAAAATAAACTTTTTTCATTTTCTTCCAATCTAAATAATGTATATAAAATCATTCTCGTTCTGTGTCAATAGAAATAAAAAATGAGATGATGAAATATTTCAAACACGAGAAAAAAGTACGACAAATATATTTTAAAATTGAATATTGGAGACCATTCATCTCACTTATGTGCAAATATACAGTATTGCAGTCTGCACACAAAAAATGAACATTTTCAAAGAATTTGTAAATTTTCAATATATTTTCAAACCAAAAAAAACCAACAGTTTTCAAAATTTTCAAAAACTTTACATAAAACTAGCAATCATGATGGTCTACAGGATCATTTTTTTTATATATAGGTATATATATATATATATATAATATCCGCATTAGTACGATCTATATCTAAAATGGCAACTTCGGGTCTTTTCGAATAATAATAATATATACAGTACATATATCATATAATATAATATGCATAATATATTTTAAATGGATATAACTATATAGGTATAAATATCTACATATTTTATTTGGAATATTAAAATCAAACTTTTTACCATTAAATATAAATAAAAAAAAAATATATATATATACTTATTCAGGCAGGCGGCAGTGCTTGAATTGTAAAAACATTAGTAAAGGACACAGCTGTGTATGAAATAATAAGATGTGTTTCGGAAAAAATAAACCTGCGATTAATAGAAGATTTATAATAGTTATTTTTAAAGAATATTTTTTACGACACTAAAATCACGAAATTCTCGAATCGTACATTTTTCATCCAATTAAAATGTAATTATCAATATCTACAACTTTCTTAGTGCATCGTCATATTTAATATCAACATGATTTCGGTTATCGAATTTTGATATATTAAATATTTTAAAAGTTTTCGAATTGTATTTCAAATGGTTCAAATTCATAATCATATATTTATAAATGTTCCGAATTCTAATAATTCCTTGGACGTATATTTTTAAGAAGTCGTTAGTATCTCTGACTCAATAATTGTCTTTGTCTGACACACGTCTAAAATAGTAAAATCGGGTTGTGTATTCTTAATATCGCGAATAATAAATTGATTTTAGGATATAATGACTTGAATCATAAATTAATAAAGAGAACATAATCTGTGACATATAAAGTGTGCATAATAAATGCATTAGAATTATATTTTCGATATACCAAATTTTAGTTTTAAATTTTTTTTTAAAGTGTATGAATAATGTGTTAAAATAAATTATGAATATTTTGCTTAAAAAATAATTTATTGAAAAAATAATTCCTACATGTCGTAGATTATATACTCTAACTATTATCATAGGTCATCATATCCACTGATTTTACTATTTTGCATACTTGTGTAATATATATACTTATACTTATAAGTTTATATACCTATATTATTATACAAATTGGTATATAATACTTTAATAAAACAGCTGCTACATGCAATAAACAAATAACTGGCTGTTTGTCCAAAGAACAATATAGAAATGTCACTCAAGATGATAACAGTTTGCTTACAAAAAACCGAGGACCGGCCATGAAGTTATCATCGAACGTAAAACCAAGGACCCTACCTAAAGTTGGTAACGTTAATTCACTATATATTACAGTGACATATGCATAGGGGGGGGGCTAAGGGACTGAAGCCCCCCGGCCTGCTTCAAATGCATTTCATTTTGATATTTTTAAAATATTTTGCATCACATGGTAAAAATGTTATCATTAAGCATCGATAAGAACAAGTGACAAAATAATTTAATTTTTAAATTATTTTTTTTTTATATTCATACATTTTTCCTAATTCTGTAATCGTAATACAAAAAAACTGTCTAGTAAACGGTAGTTTTATTTTTGAATTATTTTAAGATATTTATTTGAAAATTAAAAATATTTTAAGTTTAATATTTAGGCATAAGTATAAATGACAAAAAGGTTAACAGTCTTTAACAGAAATACTACATGAAAACAAACTACAGGATAGGTCATGAGGTTATAAAATATAATATTAATACATTAATTTGATATACTTTTAAGTTTTAATTGATACATTTTCTTTAAATTTTAAAACTGATTATTCCTTAGTTTGGTAATAAATGAGAAAAGTACCTAAGAACCACAGCCTAGTAATAATAATAATAATATAGTTCATTGAATTTTTATTACTACAAAACTCCAATCTCATTTATAAAATAATTTTAAATCATAAATACATTAAGTGATGTCTGAAATATACGTTTAAATTTGAAAACATTATTAAGTTTTAAACTTTAAAACATAATAATGTCATAAATGTATTAAAAAAATACAAAAAAAAACACATACTCTGTGATCACTTTAAAATGTTTAAAACCAGCATTTTCGAATTTATGAGAAAATAACCATTATTTTAACCCATATTTTTCATTATTTTTCAATGGTTTTTTCTAATGCGTTTTTAAAAATCAACAAATTACCATCATGATGTCATGACTGGTCGATAAATTGTTTAAAGAAAAATATAAGACCAATTAATATCATAGTAAAACGAGAAAATATTTTGCACCACTCAAAATCTAAAATTTATAGTTATTATATTTATTTTAAGGCATTGTTATTAATTATTCAAGTCATCAAACTCTATTTCCAATTATTATTGTTTAAAAAAAAGTTCTATCTACAAAAATGAAATTTTGGTATTTAAGTTAAGTTTTCAAAATTTTCAAAAATTTCAAAACCAGTATTCTATTATAACACTGAAAAAGCACGTTCTTTATTCTTTCATGCCTAATTTTGTGTCCACTGATTACTTAATTTTTTTCAAGCCGCCCCCCCCCCCCATTGAAAAATCCTGCGTACGCCACTGATATATTATATATATTTATATGCATTGATTAATGCAAGCATCTGCAAATCATTGATTACAGCAATTACAGTATAATATCTGTTTTCAAAATTGTTCAACAGCTGTTATCTTCAACATCCAAGGTCACCCATTTACTTTACACAGAAACAGACAGTGACATAGGCCTGGTTTAATGCGACCACCACTCATCATCATTATCCATGTATTTTATTAATTCAATTAATTACCATAGAGGGCGCAATTTGGACTGGGGATATCTCACACTAAAGATAAAGATTAGGTATATAAGGCCTGTGCACAGCAGTGCACCGCATATAGGCCATGTCCGATTCAATTCTAAACCCATCTTTCATCAACAAAATTCCATAATGCTCATGAATCAATATCCCATCCTCTGAAAAAAGCAATACCTAGCTTGGAGCAGAGAACTTTTCATCAAAGCATATAGCATAGCAGCGGACCGCCTCACATTCAATAAACACATCACAACCATACTCAACAAAGCCAAATATGTTAGGCACACACTCTACCCTCTAATAAATACCAAATACCAACAGTGCCCTTAGCAGTGGCGCAACTAGTGAACATATCTTGGGGGTGCTACTATTATCAATCGCTTATAATGACGTTGGGGGCTCCGCCCTCCACGCCCCCAAACCAACATTACATATTGCCGATATTTAGATTATACGATCATTATATTTACAATACCATTTTAGGAAAAAAATGTAACTTATTTTATTACTTATAATATTTTCTTATGTTTTTTTAAAATTTAAAGAGTTAAACACAATCTCTATCGGTATTAGCAAATGTGTTCAAGATTTCGTCTGGAACAATGTCATTAACTAAGTCTCTCTCAATATTCATTACACTTAAATTAGTAAAGCGCTGCTGTAACATGCTGAAAAAAATTAACTGATAGTAAAATCTTAAAAAATAAAATTACATTGGTAAAATTATAGCTGATATTTGAAATTAGAATGACATGGAACTTGAGGGTGCTTAAAACAAGATTGGGGGTGCTTCAGCACCCCCTAGCACCCCCGTAGTTGCGCCACTGCCCCTTAGTCTCAATTTGAAATCATACATTAGGCCCATAATAACATATGCAGGACCCGCTTGGACCTCCAACACATCCCCGCACAACTGGAAATGGCTCGAAGCCTTCCAGTCAAATACTCTTCGCGCAATCGCCCGCCAACTGTGGTTCTCCTGCAATGAAATTATCAGAAACACTACAAAAATCACAACACTTCAGGAAACATTCGATCACGTGCACACAGCCGCGAAACAACGCATACTCCACTCTCACCACCCTCACATAATAGACATCAGCACCAGCCTCTGCACCACGCAAAGATTTAGGTAGCGTCCCATTCAATTTTAAACTCATTTCTCATCGAAAAGATTCCATAACACTCATGAACAATATCCCATTCTCTGATAAAAGCAATAGCTTCGAGCAGAAAATTCGTCCACAGAGCATAGCATAGCAGCTCACCGCGTCTTTTTCACGTTCTCTTCGTAGTACACAACACTGCAGACGGTACCACTGACTATATGACGTGTAAGACAGTTATATATGACTTCGAAGTTAATTTGAAACAGATATTTTCTTTGGGTAAATTTCACGCATGTTATTATCGACTTTACAGTTCGTATTATAGCAGACGTTGAGCCCGTTTTTTTCTTATTCTATACATATTTCTCCATTCATTAATCGGCGTGTCGCCATTATTACGCTACCTACATATATATTACTTAATTTATTTTTTTGTTGTGTTTATTTTTATATCCTATATGTTTGATATTGATTGTCGGGATACCTTAACGGTCTAGCCCTTCTCATTTGATTGCAAATTTCAACTTGACTATAAGAACACAAGTTCGTAATATAATATACGTATGTGTACGAAATAGTGACAATTTGTTAACTTCACGACCCTCCAGTCTAAATTACATTAATTTGAACGTGTTCTTTTAAGAATGTCGAGCGATCTTCATCTACACTAGATTAGTACATTTAATCATCATAAAACTGTTAAAAGACTAAAACACACGTAGGGACATAACGCATAATAAAACACCACAATTTACTTCCAACCCGTCTACCGTGATACACTACCTATGACATATATTTACGTAACTATCTTCATATTTCATTTAGGATACCTACCTATTTTATCACGTAAAATATACTCGCACTCCATTCACTGAACACGTATTTAGGAATCATATGTTATAGCGCGTAATTCTATTAGACATTAAATACGCACATAATTAAACGATAACATATACTCCCTTATAGGTACGCCATTAATTTTCATCCACTTTTTCTAATAATATATTTTTAAAAAATAATAATGCATACTCTACCACTTGCACCTCTTCCCCATCACCATTTAAGCTCTATTCTCTAGTATTATAATACATTATATTAGGTAGGTATATTTTAAGAATAATAATTTTTATATTTTATTATCATTGATTATAATTTACTAGTAATATATAATCAATAGTATTATTGTACTAAAGGAACAATATGATTTCCTAAAAAATTTAATGGATTGTAGTAATGACAAGGGTAGAATATACCTTGCCAAATATTATATATTTCATACACAAATGGATGGACATTAAAGTTGTGCTGTGCCAATCGCAGGGTTTTCGGGTGAAATTTCAGTTTAATTTATAACGGGTATATATTTCGTTGGTCTTTTATATATATATATATATATACTATATATTAGGTAGGTATGAAACAAATGCACAGCACCATAAAATAATTAAACGAATTAACCAATTACTTTTCAATAAAGTTAGAAGTATTTTTTATTTTTATAATAACAATAAAAAAAGTATATTACTAAATAATGATTGTTATTATCTAGGTATAATATCATCATCTACATAATATACAAATATTTTTAGTACTATAAAGGTATTGTTGTTCAATAAATGTAAACGTTTTCGTTTATAGATGCTCAACGAATCTTGTTAAAGATATCTAAGTATTCTTTTCACAATGTAAAATCAAGACGATATACAGTTCGATTACACTTTACGAATATCATTTACGTACTCGGAATATTAATGCAACCTTAAAATCGTATAATTTCATGGACTGTGAAAAGCACGAAATTTTAAGGGATGACAATCCATTAAACATCAATATATACCTAACTACTTAGTATACTACCCGCATAACATTTTGGATAACATTTTAATTTTTTAAGTATTTTACCCAGGCCATTTTAGATTCCAGAAATGTATTGGTTTTACAATGATGTGTTTTTTATTTTTCGTGTCCATACCCATAAATTCTACCTAAATCCTTAAGAATGTAAAAATATATGAAAATATGCACTAAAAAAATGTGTATACTTAATCCCATTACCATAAAATGTATAATATATACACTTTTTATCTATCATGATTAAAAAAAAAAATGCATACAAACCCAGGCTCTAATTATTATTATTAATTAGGTACCTATTATACAAAATTCAACTCTTGATATCCATAATATTTTATATTTTGTATATTATACAAAGTCTCGTAGCTTGAACGAATAAAAATATTCAACTATTCTAGTAGGTATTAAATTATTTTACCGTCGGCTCTAAAAAAATACTGAATAACCAGGAGCATATATAGGGGAGGAAGTTCAACCCCCTCCTATTTATATTTTAATAATTAATATATATATATATAAATATTTACATACATTTGAACAATAATTTATTTTAGTATTTACTACAGTAATTATGAACCACCCCCCCCTAAATGAAAATTTCTATCTACCCGCTACCTGCTCTATGCATGACCACGTATTTAAAAATATTATTAATATGAATATAATATTATTATATGAATATATAACGAAGTACAAATAAATATAATATTGTATGCATATAATATAAACAACATGCTAGGTAAATAGTGTGTACAAATAGACTTATATTTTTTTTAAGATGTCCTAAAAATATCAAAAAAAGTATGTCATTTGTCCAGGGTATATATTTTTTTTTTTTACTTTTAAAGTATATAGGTATACAGTAATCAAGAAGTATATATAATAATATAAAACGACATGTCTATTAAATCGTAAAAATAATTACGACTATTCACTGCAATTAAAATATTATATATAAGTATAGCTTAATTCTAAATTTGGAAAAATGGTTTTTATTATACACTGCGCGTGTTTATATAAATTCTTAAAATGTAGGTGCTTAATATCTATAATTAAATTCAAATGCGCATAAAATAAAATAGTAGTTGTTTTGCGCAAATAAAATATAAATTTAAAAAATGTAAACCCCTGGATTTTCTTGGGTTCACTAGGTGTTTTCAGTTCGTCTGGATACGAGAATAATAAATAGATTCCTATATCTATCCATGAGAAAATTATTACTATAGGTACCATAGGCGCTCATTGGGGGCAGGAGCAAAAGAGGGACATGTCCCCCTTCGGCTTTACCGTACTTACTGTGAAAAATATTATTTTTATTTTTTTAAACTATTAAATCCAGTTGATACTATAATACTTATGCATTGGGTATCTATTAAAATTAATTTATTTATATAAAAATAAACATTGAAAATTCACATTGTATATGTATATTTTTAATTTTTATATAAAATATACGTGATAAAATATCCTATATTTTCTATACTTTAAATTATTAATTAACTATATTGAATTTCAATTACTAAATTTAAAACTATTAAAATATTGTACTTATCTAAATTAATTTTTTTTTTTTTTCATATATCTTAAATGTAGTGCCATTGAAATATATATAGGTACAAATGCTTTACATGCACGTATAATAATATATATATATATATATATTATAGGTATATACATAACATAGGTACTTTATATATATATAGTTTACCTTTTACAAATATATAATATGTATTGTAAACTCTATCAAATAAAATACCCTTAATCAATATCTTATACAAGCAGACACGTAGTCAAGGAAGGGGCCTGAGGGGGCCTTTAGGGCCCCTTAGGAAAATCAGTAGTCCTGAGTTGGCCCACTCGGTTCTTTTAAGTCATTTATAATACCTATAAAAGTTTTGTATATTATGTAACCTACACTTACCTGCAGTAAAAATAAATATATATATATATATATTTATAATTATATCTTAGTGTCTATTTTTTGATTCTGAATGGTGTGAGGGAGCTAGTGGTTTTACAGTAATGATTGTTTGCACAGGATTTTGTATATATTATATATTAAGGATTGTTTAGGATTTTGGATGATTGTCGATGGAATAAATATGAGAAAATCTTGGACATTGTGATTTTTTCCAATAAAAAAACATGTTATGAACATTTATAAATATAAAATCAATTTAAATATTTATTTATTTCCATCTTTTATTTAGAACATTAATCCCATTAAGCACACGCAAATGTTCAAAATATACAAATCGAAAATATGTTTTAGGTACAGCAAAAGCACAATTTACTACAACCTTTCACAATTTAATCATTATACGATGTGTAAGATGTAATCTGATTAGGATAGATAGCACTTTTAAGAGATAACTTTCTAAATTTTCTATAAACGTATGAGACAAAAGAACGATTTATTTCCTAATCATTTCGAAAAATAGGAGATGAAAATTTGAAAATTTCACAGAGTATGTGTTTACTATTATATATCTGTAGATATATTATATTATACATTTTTTAAAACATTTTATAAGTATTTTATTAGAAAAAATTGTTTCTAAATTCTACATAATATCCACCAGCATCCTATCCCACAAGCGAAACTGCTTGCATGGCCTACTGACTAGAATTTTTTTTTGCTGATCAACTGAAAAGGCCCAAAAAAATTTGGCCCCTTCGTGAAAAAAAATCCTGCCTACATGCCTATATACAAGGTTTTACGTTTATGAAATTCACTCTCCCTCCCCCTAAATTTTCCTAAATGGACGCCCTTGATAAGTACCTACATATATTATATACTATGTTATGGTATACCACTATTCAAAACCTGCAATCTGGATATTAAAATAGGTAACAAACTATTTTGATTTTTTTAAATTTTCATCCATCTTAACTTTCATTAAAATTGCATTTATATTTAACCTATTCCATACATAGTATATACTAAATACCTACAATAAATTGTACCTACCTATATCAGATATTTTATTTGTTTATTTCTAATTATACATAATATATTAATATCAAATAATCGTTATATTATATACCAGGGCTCTGTTCAGAGTTCCCAAACAAACATTCCTACATATAAAATTATGTGCGCCTACATTATATTATTATTTATTAAGTTACACTAAAATAAAATTAAAATAATTATCAGTAATATAAATTAAACTAGTAAATATATACCAACACCCAATCATTTACTGTATATAATATTTAAAATAAATAGAGGAATCATCCTTTTTACATTTTTCAAATCTCTACATTTTATGAATTCAACAGAAATTCGAACATTAGATATTATTTAAAGATAGTGCAAGTTGCAATGATATACAGATAAGAATGTTGGACAGTATAGGTAGAAAATAGAACAGAGGATGCTCGTAGTAGATATAAGAATGCTAACGAGGACGAATGCAATGACTAAAAAAGACAAAATAAGAAAATATGTCAAATGAGTATATAAAAATCCAGATAGGTACAGATGGGGTATGTTCGCTATTGTCACTAAGGTCCCTGGACAGGATAGTACATTATTATTATTTTAAATATTAAATTATTATTATTATTATTATTATTATATATTATTCATTAAATTCAAAAAACGATTCTGAGCAAAATTCAGTAAGTTATTAATAGTAATTTTTTTTTTTTTTTTGTTATAGATAACCATGACAACTTAATTTGTTTTTTTGTTATTTCCCCTACATTTATAAAATATTTCCGTTATAAAATGTAATTTTTCTTTAAACTTAATAAAACTACTGGGAAACTCGAAAAATCACCTCTCCAAAGTATCAACTAAAACCAATTTGCTATCAAAAAAGATCTTTACCTCAAAACTTCTGTTCCACTACTTTTACCTAAAAAATTCACTTTTTAGAAACTTTCAATTACGCCAACTTCCTTTTGGTTTTCATCGATGGATACATTTCTATTAACTCCGCAAAAATGATCCATCTTAATAATATGTATTTCTCCTCCAACCTCAACCAATAATCTTATTTTCACTCAGCCAAATGCTATGCCATTATTCATGACCTTAAATTTCTTTATTGTATCAAGCACAATAATATCTCAATTATATTTGACTCTTAATCTTTCCTATACTTTCTTTACAGTATAATCCATTTAAGAACTGAAGAACTCTATCTCTCCCCTCATACTTATTACAAAATCTTTGATCCACCAGCTTAATACCGTCTCGCTACTCCCAGTAAAACATTTTCTACTCCTTCCCCTTTGAAATCCCTTCGTCGTATTTCCTTCCAATTCATCACAAAATCCTTAGGAAAAATATAGCTATCTTTATAGTGTTCTCTTCCTCCTTCCTATGAAATAATATAAATTAATTTCTTATATAATCTCAAACTATCCCTGGTTTTAAAATTTCAATCTGTCCTAACGTGTAATTATTTATTTCTCCCGCCTTCGTTACAGTCACAATCTTCTCTCATTTCACTCCTTCCGAGTATCCCTTAATTCCACCCCCTTTCGCACTCTACACTCTGGCAAAGCTGGTTATGACGTTTATCATATCATTTTTGATTATCCTTCTTTGTTTGATAACTTTATTTCTCTTTCTCGACTTGGCTATTCCTCTACTAATATTAAACCTTTACTTAATTCTCAATCTCCCATTGTATTTTCCTTTCTTATCTCTTCTTCTGTAAATTTTGCTTCTCTGTATATAGATTTTTAATTTATATATAAGTAATTGTTGAACTATGCTATAAAAAAAATTCCAAAAATGTCATAAGTCAAATACCTCTATTTATAAAAATAAAATATAAAACATGACTGCAAATTTTTTTATCAAGTTTTTACGTGGTTATATACTAATGTTATTTTTAAATAAACGAGATGCTTGTTTGTCTTTAAATTAATCAATATGCATATAATAATACTATCAATATTGTTAATCATCGATACAAATTTTGAATTATTGAAAACATTTTCATTTATACTGAAAAACTACAGTTTAGGAACATATCTCCGACAAGCACCAAAAGAACCAGATGAACGATCACTGCAGCAGCAGGCGAATGAAGGTGGCCGACATACATTTCGATCGGCTGTCAGCACTTTTGGGCCAATCCGACAGAATAACGAAAACAGAAAATGCTTAACCATTCACGCTTATAGATGCAGAAGCTATAGAGCAGTGGTTCCCAACCTTTTATGAGCGTGACCCTAATATTTTTAATTAAACTATTTGTAACCCTAAAAAACAATAATGATAATCATAATTTTCATTTATTACCTTGCTTGTTACAACAGACTTGTTAAAATATTATAAAAATGAGTATACTACTAAAATTTAATGAGAATGATATCTATAGGTACTTAATTACTTCCTTGATGCTGAAGACTTCCCACAAATTCTTCAATATTGGTATGAATATTAATTTAAAGTGCATACCATATATCGTGTTGAGGATCAAGACTCAAGGCAATTTCTGTATTTTGATTTAATAACAGCCAAGGCAGAAAACCCAGTTTTACATAAGTACGTTGTTGGGTAAGGTAGCAAAGCATTTTCAGCTTCTTTTGATAAAATAGGTTTGTCTTTGAGCTGTTCCAAAAATTGAGTCAGGCACTTTTGTGAAAAATTTTCTTTTTAAACTTGATTAACTTGAATAACGAGAAGTTCTTGAAAATCACAAATATCCTCACCAACTTCATAGACAGAAACTTCAAATGAATTTCCCAAGTTCTACGTTTCGTGGTATACACCCGTTCGAGTTCAAACTGTAATTTTTCCAAGTAATTTTGAAGAAAGAATTTAATGTCATCTAATGTAACTTTTGTTGAATCTTCGAGAAATTCACTGCTTAGAAGAGAAAATGTAAACAATTTTCCTCAAGACAGTTTTTCCCGCCATAGTAGGAGATTTTGTTTAAATATTTTTGATATTTTTTCACCAATACCAATCATTGTTCGATTTTCCCCTTGCATTTCAATATTCAACTCACTTAATATCACTTAAAAAAGCCAACTTATCATATCAAATTTAAAATATGAACCAAAATAGTAATGACATAATAAATACCAATATTATTATAATATTTTCTTCTTCTTCGATGTTATTTTTTTGTAACTAAATTTTGAATGTGAAAAAAAAACTAAATTATATGTGAAACATGCTTCCGCGACCAACCATAAAAATCTTCACGACCTTAATTTGGGTCGCGACCCAGTTGGGGTATAGAGATAGTATATAGAGGAACACATAGATAATAGCAATATGCTGCCAACGATCGACGAGACAATTACAGCATATATGACCACAGAACATAACAGAATAAGCATACGACACTGCGATCTGTATTCCGTACACGACATTGGGCACGGTATAATAACCTATGTGCTATTATTTACGATCCGAGGGACGTTCCGAGGGGCGGTGTAGGGAGCGTAGAGGGGGGAGGGGTCTCATTCCCATCTCGGAAAGCAGTCGGCAAAATTAAGTTTAGTTGGCAAATTTAAGTTCAGTCGGCAAATAGTAGAAAAAGTTGATTACCTTTTTTTTATTTTTTTACTTATTCACTCACGGCGTTTATGAAATATTTTGGAATTTTTAAGTCGGCAAACTATAAATTATTAGGATTATAGTCGGCAAAGGGAAAAAAGTTTATTACATTTTTTATTTTTTTTTTTTTTGTTTATTTTATGTTTGAAGAGAAATATTATGTATTTTTTTTTTACATTTTCACCCTCCCTCCCCCCCCCCACACACACACACACACACACAAAACTTTTCTTCGGAACGGCCCTGTTTACGATGACCGCACTCCTATGGTCCTCGCAAAAGAATTGCAGTGACTACGCGCTACCTTATAAATTGTGCATTTTTATTCATATCACAAATATGCCAAAAAATAGTTATTCCATCACTATAAACATATTAAGAATTTAAATAACATGAAATGTCAGCTCCCGTGCATTAAAGGTCCTCGAGCCGTCATCGTCGATATCAAATGGATTTTGAAACAGTGACGTACTACTAACACAACAAAAGCAAGAGAAATACGTTGACCGCGAGTTTTGTCAAACGATGGCATCGGAGTACCTAATGACCGGAAAACGGTTATCGGTAGATCCTCAAAAACGGTGAAATTCCTAAAAGTAACGTAAGAAACGTATAAAACCAAAGCGTAAACCGCCATTTTTACGTATTATATTAAAAAAACGTATTCTTGAGTCGTTTCCGAATATTACGTTGATAAATATTTGTAGTTTTCTTACATTTGCCTATATACCATTCGAAGAATGTGTACGAACGTTTTATTATCATAAAACCCATTTTTATATATATAAATAATTATACTTACAGTTTTTTAAAATTTTTAAATGCGAATAGATAATAAAACGATAAAACGATGGTTTTGGAAGAATTCGAAAAACTTATGGCTTTACGGGAATTAGAATTGATAGAGTTAGAAACTGTAGAAAATCATAATACACAAACCATAACACAATACAATAACACACATACTTCACTACTACGCCGGTATACTATAGTGATAACGTTCAAAGCAATAAAATATAACATCCAAAGTCGTGATTAACACTCAACCAAATATATCTGTGATTTCAATAAAAATATAGATTAATTTAATAATAATATGGTTGTTAATATAGGGTACGTCCAATAAAATGTTTGTTAATTTAGTTTGTTTGTTAATATTTCTTAATTTAACAGTAAAATAACAAAACGTACTATTGATTTAACAATATCTTTCATCAATGTCTTGGGTAAAATTGTCTAATTGAATACAAATTTATTTGAATTAACAAATATTTTGTTAATTCAATTATAAATATTTTGTGTTTCTTTCTTTCTTCTTCTTCGTAGAACAAATGCCCATTTATTAATCAAAATAATCAATTTAAAAAGAATATTTTTTCAATTTAATAGCATATTTTATTATAATAATAAAATCTGTATTAATTTTACAAATTATTTTTATTAAATTATAACTCATATATTTTGTGAATTTACAAAATGAATTTGTTATTGTAAACTAATTTTTTTATTAATTTAACAATATATACATCGAAATAATAAAAATTTTATTCTTTCAACAAATCGTTTGGTACAATTTGATTATTGCATATTATTAATTCTACCAATAATATTTGGTTCAGTGAAATATGAAATGTACAGTGTGACTTTTCTACTATTTTATACGTACGATTGGTTTGCATACGAATGATCAAATCACATTATTCGTATGTTGTTCAAGAATACGAAATAATAAATGTTAACGAACAAAAATAACGAATTGTTCGAGTACGAATTATTACGTACACGTTTGGTCGTCCATTTTGAGAATAGGCCCTCCTGGAATGTCCGACGAAAATATTCCTATAGCAGTTACAGTTTTATCAAAACGTTGTTTTTTCGTTCCATGCTTCTTATAATCTTATTTACACTGAAGTAGGTAATATCAAATACTAAAGATAGTCTATATACTATATAGTCACCTATAGTATTTGGTAATATATTATAGTAGGTAAGTAATAATATTTTAATAATTTTATGAAAGTAGACTTATTGATATGTAAAATGATACAACTTATTCAATTTAATGAGTTATCCATGTATAATATAGGTACCTACTGTCATAAGGGGTAAAAAACAATTTCAAAATTATTAAAAATTGAAGGTGTCAGGACTTTTCCTGTCATTACATAAAATGTTTGCATCATTTGGTTTATTATACATATTTATATATTTGTAAATATATCACCAATGTTCTACTTCTTAAAACAAACCTGTACCCTTGTCACAGCTAAAGTTTTAACTAATATTGAAAATATAGTAAGATCATTTTTGAACATATTTTAATACTTAGGTAAGTACCCTACTTCTAGTTCCTATGTCATTTTGAAAGAACACTTTTTGGTTATATTTGGATATACGGTTTCACTATTATCTATTAAAATATTACTTTTAATTAGTTCAAAAATAGTGTTTAATAATAGTCATAATTTTGATTTACGACATGTTTAGAACATGTTTTGGAGATGAATCATTGATTTTCCTACAAAGTGATGATAATTTATATGTAAAAAGTGTTTAGTAAATAGATTAGCATTTAACTTGTCTGCTTCATCAGCTGGTGATTCAGTGACAACCTCACTTATTTTGTTGTGAATAGGGACATGTGTATTACTATTAGACTTTTGTTTCTATAAGACAATATCTATTAAGTAAATAAATGTAGTACCTACCTACATTATTTTATTACAGTTTAGATACATTACATTTGTAGTGTAATGAAGTCAAAACACACTTGAGACTATGAAATAGAAGAATCCCAAGAAATTTAAACCTTTCCTATCATACCAATCAAAGATTCAATAATTTAATTAAATGGCTTGGCAGTTGATGAGCCTCTTCCGGCCTCTTATTAAGCCATACCTGTTTTCTTTGGGCATCGATTTTAACTTTTAAGATAATTAGCATTTCTATAAATTGTATTACCTACCTATGTATTTTGCATATGTAGAAAAAAAGGTTGTTCACTTTGTATATTTTATATCACTATTGGTCACTTGTATTTTTAAAAAATCATTTATGCATAAATTGTTTTAAAATTTTAAACATATTTTAAAAATTTAAATAATATTATGAAAAATTATAATTTTTTGTTAGTGCACATCATAAACTAAATTATGTATATAAAAAAAAATTCATGGCATTATGGTTTAAGTGAAGTCTACTGTATACTTTTTGTAATTCTGGAGGACTTTAAAAAGTCAACCATAGATTAAGTAAGTACCTATACATAGGTAATATATGAGTCAACCAATTCTTAAAAATGCGTTCAAATATTTACAAAAAAAGTGCCTACGAAAATTGTATTCCAAATTTAAAACTAGTGTAATATTAAATTATAAATGGATTTATTTTTTATTAAAAAAAAATCATATAAAACCATAAATAGAGAGCTATATGTTATATGTACAGATATATACTGCAAGTACAGGTACTCTTAGGATAATACCAACATTTTACTATGTTGTCACTTTGCATCATTCTCATACAGATTATTTTGTGGATACGTGTACAGAAATAATTTATTACAGAATACCATTTTTAATCCATATTTATAAATTTTCCATGTGAAACGTTCATACCTATATGGATATGTATTATAGACTACATTAATAACTAATTCCATTGTTATAATCAATGCTAATACATATTTACCGTTAATAATAATTATATATTGTATATAACATATTTTTAGTTATTAAATTATTTGTTATGTCTTGTACAATTATTATACCTATATTCTGTTTTTTTCTCTATTTCAGAAGACATTTTACAAAAATATAGAAAACTAATTCAAAGAAAAGTGTATAACAATTTAAAGCATTTTCTTTTTTATGACAAAACCACAGATATATATATATATATCTGTGGACAAAACCATAGAGTACCTATGCATTATATATATACTCTTTGGAAAATAACAATATTTTGCCATATTGCCAAAAGTTATTTAAAATAAAAATTGTACATAAATATCAATAATGCTCCCCCAGAAGATTCATAAGATTTATAAATATAAACATGGTTGTTGTAAATATAAATAGTAGGTTATTTATTCAATTGATGTAGTGTTTGCTAAAGTTAGACACAAAAACACAATGACAAAGTCACAACATTTTATAAACGCTGAAAATAAAATTTAAAAGTAATAAAAAAAATAAAAATATTTATAGTTTAAACAACTAAAAACAAAATATAAAGAATTATAACTAAATTCTAGTATCACCATGTGTAGTTAAACGTATAAACGTTTTTTTTTTTAGTTAGACTGATGAGGAGGCTCAGTGCTAAAATATGGTGCTGAATCCCGTACCAATAAAGTGTGACAAACACGACACACATGTGAGTCTCTCATATTAGGTCCACTTTTTACAGTTCTTGACAAACAGGATGGGCAAAATACTCTACCACAATGCCGACAATGATCCTATAAACAAATTACATTTATTATCTAATAATTAATACATAATATAAATATTTGTCTATTATAATAGATAAGTACTTTTCGAATTTTAGGATCTGAAAATACGGCTCCACAATCGCGACAATCAATTATGTCTTCTTCGTGTTCCCATCGAACCTAAATAAAAATGGGTGAAAAATTTATTGAGATAAGAACTATAAATATTAACTACCAAAGTGCCAGATTCCCGAATGCGTTCGAGTTCCTGTTGAAGTGATTGGGATAATCTGACAAAGTCACGTTGCACTTCTTCACTATTGGTCAAGTCATTTTGTAGAGCCACTATTTTATTTCGTTGTTCTAGAACCACAGTTTCTAATTCAGTCTAAAACAAAATCAAAATATTTTACTTTGGGTAATACAATATACAGAATAATCTATTTAATATAAATACTTTTTTTTTGGAAACAAAAAAAAAGTACAAAATATATTATTTACAATTGACATTAAAAGATTTGATCAATAAATATTATGTTAGTTTTATACCTTTCTTTTAATAATAGTATCCAGTTGAGTGCGACAACTTATCAGCTCTTTTTCACATCGATTTGTGTTTTTTATTTCTTCAGAAAAACGACTTCTTTCATCTAATAATTGTTTCCTGGAAACAAAATGATAGAATCACATAAATGCTTTTTTTTTTTTGTACCAATTAATATTATAAAAGTTAATTATTAATAGGTATCTACCAAACTATTAATATAACTAATTATTATTTATATATTCATCTTTTAAATTAAAAAATAGGTACTTAAATCCCCATGTATTTTGATTATGAAAGCTAGTACATAATAATAATAATGCAGGTTCTAAGTCCTGACATTTTAGTGGATAGGTTTAAGAGCTTTGGAACACACTTTATAAGGGGACTACTAAATGGCCATATAGAATGTCTCTTTTAATGACTCAGTATCCAAATGTCTAATAACAGCAGACTACATGTGATATTTTTTACTTGCTATTATGACAGACTAAATTTGAATGAAATGCACCTTTAGCCAGAATAATTTGGAACAACAATGCTTCATATTTTACATGCTTACCCTGTTTCTGGTAATGCAAATTGCATCTAGTTGATACTTAAGGTCATTTTTTTATTTTTTCGATAAATGTGTAAAAAAAAAATACCAAAAAATCAAGTAAAACGGTAAATTGTGAAAAATCAAATGTGGTTTTTTTCTTTTCCGTAAATAATGGCCCTAGTCTTCAAATGTTCACAAAAAAGATTTTTTATCATTAAAAATTAATTTTAGATATTAAACTTGAAAATTTTATACAATGTTAAAAATATGTCATTCAAAAAATTTCAAAAATCGGTAAATACATATTTTGATTATCTAAACATTTCAAATTTATATAATACCCATATACATTTTTCAGTAATAAGTATAATTTTGGTACAAAATGTGTTCAAATATCGGTGAAAAATAGTTCTATAGACTTATTACCAAAAACTTATATAAATAAAAAATTAATGTAAAAAATTTTTTTTTATATTTTTCTATTTACAGCAATTTTATATTTTAAAGTTTTTTCGCCATAAGAGTTAATTTTAACTATTACCTGCAGTAATACTTATGTTACATACACCAAGGCTTAGCTCAAAATATTATTTTATTGAAGAAATCATTGTTTTCAAATTCAATATATTCACCACCAGTAGGTTTCCATTAAATGAGCGAACTTCTTCCACCCACTACTGACTGGTTTTTTTTTGTTAAATATTTGTCATATAAGTTCTGAAAGTTGTCATAAGAATATAAACTCATATAAATATGTACAAATTTATGAACAATTTTCTTTTTTAATTCCAAAGTGGGGAAGGGGCTAGTTACTTATTTTAACTCATTGTATCAAGAATAAGTTCTCAAAAAGAGTTGGACAAATGTTTTTATTGAATATTTAATATAATTATTATTAACAGAATTAAATAAATCTTCTGATGAAAAGCTTTGCTAAATTTTTTTTTTACTTCATAGTTTTAATTTTATTTGTATGAATCTGTACGACATTCGACAACATTCAGAATTTATACAACCCATTTGTTACCGTTTTGGTGTTAAATGTGAAAACTTGTGAATGTGTACGTTAGGGATAACTTTTAAAGGTTATACTCTAAAAAAAAAAATTGGGGTGACCATAGAATATTGAAACCTATTTATTTCTGTTTGAGATTCTAAAAAGACAAATTTCTTGGATTAATTTCTCTTATTTTTGCTAATTTCACTGGACAATATGAGTATATATATATATATGTATTTATTTAATTATAGTTACTCAAGAAAAGTTGTTGTTGAACTCATTCCTTGTATTTGACTTTCAAAAATAGCTGCACTATTTTTAATTCTGTTCATTTCTTCTTCAATCGATTCTTTTACTATAGACATTGCTATAAATTCTTCGTTACGTTTCAACAAATATTCTTGAAGCTCCTAAGCAAAAATCCATAATATTTAATTTAAAAATTTTAATGTTAACATAAAATAACACTAACCGCTACTGAACTAGGTAAATTAATTTCTTCATTTTGTAACTGCACAGAAAACTTCATGTGTTTTTCTTTTAAATTATGATTTTCTTCTTCTAATCTAGAATAAATAAAACATATTTTCATTGTAAATATTCCAAGGGTTGAAACCGTTTCGATTTTTTAAAAAAAATGATATCAATTTTAAAGCGGTTTCGAATTTTTCCTAAAACTGTTTCGGTGTTAAGAGCGGTTTTTATTTCAAAAGCGGTTTTAATTTTAAGAGTGGTTTTAGTTATTAGAGCGGTTTAGATTTTTTCGTAAAAACGGTTTCAATCTCAAGAGCAGTTTCGATTTTAAAACCAGTTTCAATTTATCGTTTCCGAAATCAAATATTGATTAAATCAGAAATTAACCCTTTTTTAGTGAGTTTATTAAACCCCATGCAGCCATGCCTTAATATTTTACGAGATATACTTCTAAACCAACAGGATACAAATTTTTCGGAACATTTTAATAAAAATTATAAAACAAAACAATTGATGAAACAATCAAAAACATTAGATCACGCGTTTCAGTCATTTTGGGATGGGCGAGGTGCTTATCTATGTACGGTCGCGGGTTTCCCACGTTATTTTTTTATGTGGATAGTTCATGCACTATACTATGTTATCACAGATAACATGTGGTGTAATTTTAACAAGAGAATTCGTCAACCACTGTTCTAAGCTGTCCGTATTTATATTATGAAACCTATAATATCGCTATACCATAGATAATAATAATTTTTCACTTTATTTTCAATTTTAGGCATCGGTTTGGATTTTTCGTAAAAACGGTTTTTCAGATTTAAGAGCGGTTTTAATTTTTTCAAATAGTGGCTTCAATTTTTTCAAAAAAACCGCTCTTAAAACTTGTTTCAACCCCTGAAATATTCTATACACATGGGTGAAATATTATTATACTTCAATATATGTTGTTTCATTTTAGCACCATTTTCTGTACAGAGTTTTAATTCCTTTTGAAAATCTATTACTGTTTGCTCATATTGTAATTTTAGATCACTGAGAACTTCATGTGATTGATCAGAAAAATTTTTCAATTCTTGCACCTACAAAAATGAAAGAAAATTATCATTTCTTGACTCAAAATTAATAGTAAATCTTAAGTGCCTTATTTTTATGTTCTTCTAATTTCTCATTCCACTTTTCTTCCATCTGCTTACGATAAATAGTCTCTTTATCATGCTCATCTTTAAGCTTCTCCATAGATTGGAGACGTTTGTCTGCATCATTTATTTTATCTTGCATTTCTTGAATACGAACTTTATACAAGTGACATTGCTCACATTTTGCCAAATTATTATCTATTATGTAAATTAAATTTGATAAATTATTTATAACAATAAAATACATTAGTATTTTACCAATTGATGAATTGAGTAAAACGAAATCGCCAGCTGCTGAAGAATTAGATGATTCTTCTTGGGAGTTATCTAAAAAAATGAAATTGTGAATCAAATTATATTGTAAACAAACATGAAAGAGCTTTCAAATACGAACTTGCTGTAAGTTTTTGTTCAATAACATTATCTTTAGATTCATTTAGTTTTGTTTTATAGTAACTGATATCTGTATCCATTTCTCGAATTTTTTCTTTTAGTGCTTCAACTTCTTCTTTCAATGGATCTACTAGAGCTTTATACACATTATCTTCATCATCTTGAGACTTTAAATGATAAATGAATGTTTTATTTAGTTGGATAACTATTATTATTAATTAATTTCTTACTTAATACTATATAATAATTTACCTTTCTATAATCATCAGATTCGGTGCTAGAAGCTAGATTTGTCATTTTTCTAGCAATTGCAGAAAGAACAGTGCCTGGTACATTAAGTATTTGTTGCTGGGTTGATTCACCCAGTATATTATTTCCTTGTTGACCAATTAACACTTGATTACGGCAATTTTTCAACTCATTTTCCAGTTTTTCATTCATTGTTTTGTACATTTTAGTTTCATTTTCACGTCGCCTCGATTCTTCTAAAGTTTCTACATGAAAAATGTATTTAAAAAATTGAAAACAAATTAGTTCATATTAAAGCTTACCAGCAAGCACTTTATGTAATGACGAAATTTCTTCATTATATTTACGAGTTTGTTCTTCAAACCTGCCTTCCATTTCAAGCTTAGTTACAGTATGCTGGCTCTGTGACTCATCTAGCTCATCTTGTAACCTCTTAAGTTCATTTGAGATGCTAGACATATGCTTGAGCTCCTCTAATAATTACAAACCATTAAATATTTCAGTTATGAAAATATACATTAAATTTATGAAGAATTTAATGCTATAAAATTGTATTTATGTACAAATATAAAGCAACAAAGCAATAACTGGTCACCTTCTTTTTGCAGTATAAACCCCTTCATTTTGGCGCGTTGCAAGCCAAACTCTTTTTTCTCCAATTGCAATTCGTCTATTTGTTTTAGAAGCGAGTCCAAAGTCAACGGACCTGTCGATATAAAGAGCGTGCAACACCAACATAAGCATGGATAACATTTATTTTATAAAACAATAAAATCTTCCATAAAAAATTAATACAAGTAATTCAGTGTAAATTTAAAATGTCATTTGACATGTGTAATATAGTTAATAACTAGCGTAAAAATTGACCGTGTATCCACTGAATTTCTTGAACGATCATGCAATAATGTGTTTGTATAATATAATAAAAATAAAACACACAAAGTGCAACAAACCAAATATAATACACATAGACTTGTGTTAAATTATATAGTAATGAAGGAATAACAGAAACGTTAAAAACCAAAAATATAATATAAACACACAGGTAAAAGTAATAGGTTATCGCATTACCACAATTTTCATCCACAGGCTGTAGTTCATCTCTCACGTCGTTCTCCATAATATTTGTACTGAACACAATCTGTATTCCCAGCCGATGTAGTGTGTATACTCACTGTAACAACTCGGCTATTTGCATAACCGTATAAAAAAAAAAAAAATTATAGATATAGGTATACCTATAGGTATATATTGTATTATTTAGGTATATGCCATTTTATTCAAACAAACCAGGCTCAACGCCCTCGTGTGTACAATCGCTGACAATCGTATCCACCGACTACATAGGCTGTTATACTAATTATTAATGCACCAGAACTCACCTGACATGACAGCCAACAGGTCGAAAAATTTTTTTTTTCACTACGATGACGGTGGCGGCGGGTGCGGTGGCGACGAAGAATCAAGTCCGATAATTGCAAACATTATATTTTTCGGCATCCGAATATCCGTCTTACTTGGAGATGATGAAAAAGATCGCCAAAACGAACAGGTAATATTTAGGTACAAGTTGTGTTGGTGTACAAAATTGAATGCCAACAAGAGATAGTAGTGTATTCACTATTCATTATTGTGATTTGTGAGTATTTTGTTTTTTTTTTCAACAAGTTTTTCGTGATAACGAAATATGCGATCTGTTGATAAGGGGACATGTATACTTACAATATCCTTGCTTTTCACGACTAAAAATCGGGACTATATAAATACATTTTTATATATACCTATGGGACTGCACCAATTTTTCCAAAACTTATTTTTTCCAATGTTTAAGTTTTACTAAAAACCAGTTTTCCAATAATAAATTCAGTTATTTCATATTTTTTAATTTGCATGGCATTTCACAACAAATTGAGGGGTATTTTCAAACTGAACTGTTAAGAGTTAGCAAATCAAGTGACCCGGTATTTATACAGGTGCGACTGAATGAAGTAGCTACACTTAAACCGTACCTATTTAATCTATGATTATTATCTATATCATGGCTTTTAGAAAAAATTGGTTTAAATGTTTAAAAAAATTTTCATTCTGAGAAATGTATACCTAGTTGTGATTTGTGACCTACATAACCGTGGTTGTGACAGAATATTCTGTGGCTGCAATGTCTAAAACGTTTGCAATCGTTACTGCACATCTGCACGGTTTAATATGTATATCTTAAACCGTACTACACAGTACACACGCACAATTTTGGCTTTATTACATTCCCTCAAAAAACAAATATACATATTAATTGAATACCTATACATTAGCAGCTATTATATAGGTATATATAAGTGTGCAAAAAATTTGAACTTAATAGTATGTCCCGTACTGATAGACTTGAATGGTGACCTTTTATTTAAATTGTTTATTGAAATAGATACGGTTACAAAAATATCATTACGCTACACCGATGGTTTTGAGTTATAAAAACACGTTTGCGCAAAGCTGTTAAAACGGATTCTCAAAATGAGTTAAAATATTTATTATTAAATCGATAGAGGACAAAATGTTGGCATGAACCTCGTCTGCGATTTTTAATTTATTGCTTTTTTAAGTTATTAAAACTTAAAAAAGTAAAAAAAAAAAAAAAAAAAAAATTGAAACTTTAAAACTACAATAACTTTATTTTAAATAAAAAAATTAAAAACTGAAATGAGATTCACTCCAAAATGTTGTTCTTTATTGATTTGAAAATAGGTGTTTTTACTCTAAAATTAGTTTAAAAACACCTTTTCGTAAATATGCTTTTATAATACCTAAATATCGTTATTATACAACAATAAAAAGTGGTAGACGGGAGCAATTAAATATTACTTTTATATTTCAAAAATATCTTGAAAATTGCCTATACACCCTATATACTCCTTAAAAATCGAATAAGTTAAATATATAGATTTTTTAAAACTTTAAAATAATACAGTCTATATTGTATAAAGTGTATTGTATCACAAATTGACGTTGTCATAGCAATTTTACATTAAAAAATAAATTGGTTTTTGTTAATATTTGTCATTTAATTGTTCTTATTTGATTCATATCAAATTTAAATAGGAAAATTTTTTACTAAGATTAACTTAGTTCGTGGTAGTAAGTACATTTAAAACGGGACATACTATATATATTATATATATTAAGGAACTCGATTTTCACATTTTTAAAAAATATTGTTTTTCAGCCGATCATATTTCACCACAAATGATTTTAAGGATTATATTTTAATTCTTAAAACTATACGATGAAAACAAATTTCATTATACTTGATATTTTTGTTATATGCAGAAAACCACGAAAATAAATATTTGATAAACAAGAAAGTTAAATGTCTCATAGAATGTAATAATATAGATTAAACATATAGGTAGGTACCCTATATTAATACATTTGCTGCTGCACACAATTTTAGACTCTGTGTGGCTTTGATAGCAATTTGATAATATATGGTATATTTACTCTGTTTTTTCCTTGATAAAATTATACATTGGAAATACTATATGGTGGTAAAACTGGTAGCAAGTAGCAACCCATAAAAATCAAGTACCTATTATGTGATTCAGTGGCGTCTAAAACAACTTGGAAGACCTCAGCGGCGTATTTAGAAATTATTTATGAGGGGATGAAATAATTAATCATAAGGTGACCGAGGTGATCATGCGGTTCACGAATACGGTTCGGGCGTGCTGTTATCTATATTCTATAAATAAATCGATTGAATGGAAATCAATTTCTTTATTAATATTATCTATAGTAACACAGGTATTATGAATTATATCATTTTATGATTTTTATTTTTATTTTTATGGAAATATATATTATCCCCCCCCTTAGGCATATATTTTTTCATTTCACTATATATTTCCATAAAAAAAATTAAAAGTCGAAGTTCAAGGGGGGGATCTATCACCCAAATCCCCCCTCCCGTATATACGCCACTGAATATAACCATCATTTGAATACAAAATTCAGACGGATATATAGTTTATACTGATTTTGCTAAAGACTTCGATAGATTTACCATTAAATCTGATTTAGTAAACTACACAATCATTTTGTATTTCTGGTTATTTTTGGTCGTGGTTACGTCTTTCCTTTCTAACCGTTATAATATAATTTTATATTATACTGATTAAACACCAACATTTTGTATCTGCCCAATACAATGTCTCTTCAGGCATCCCCCATGGAGATAATTTGTCCACCTTGCTAATTAACATTTATATAAATGATCTTCCAAACGTCATCCAGCACTTGGACTGTTTTGGTTTGCTAACGATGCAACAATATTGATCGTAGTAAAATCAAATCAAGACGCAATTAATATACAATGTAATATTAATAACTTACAGAAATGGTCTGCAAATACTGCGTTTAACTAAATATTGAGAAGTGTACATTTATGCGCTACACCATAATAAAAAAAACCCAATTAATTTTAATTACTCCATTAAAGAATCAACTTTCGAATTAGTATATAATTTTAAAGATCTTGGTGTAATGTTTGACTCTAAATTTAATTTTTCCAACCACATTGAAATTATTAAAATTAAAGGAAAGCACAACCTAGGATTTATTAAAAGAACATGTAGATCATTTAATGATCGAACAGCTTTCAAAGAATTTTACTGCTCTCTCGTTAGTTCTAATTTCGAATTTTCTCTTTGGTTTGGATGAATTATACATCTTAGCATGAACAAAATTATTGAGTGAGTACAAAATAATTTTCTACACACTTTATCTCTTTTAAATTTAATATTTTTAGACCTATTCGTGTGTCATACAATTATCGTTATTAATTTTCTGAATAATATGTTATTAATGTTATACACTGTTGATATGTTAAATGTTAATAAAAATAAATGTCAGGCGTTCCTTTTTTAATCTCTTGATTAAAATTAGATTTCACTAATTGCCCTGTACCTACTCTTTTCTCGTATCTGATTAAAAATAAATTCTATCAATATCCGAGATTCTAACATTTTTTATCAAATGTATTCCAATGGGAATTATATTATGAACTATCATGCCAATATTTTAATGACTGCGGGTAATAAATTTGCATTTAGTATTATTATTTTTATTATTATTAGTATTAGTAAGTAGTCCTTGAATTTTTGTAAATATGATTGTTAACACTGTAATATTATACCTGTATTAAAAATTTAATATCGTATATTTTGAATTGTAAAATAAAGCTAAAGTTCTTAATTTTATGTATATTTATCATTTAATTTGCAACTGCACTATACATTTTTCATATTGTAATAGGACTATTATATATATACACATAATATATTGTCCGTATATTTGAAGTAAATAAAAAAGCGTGCACACGGGTACAGCAAATGGTTCATATGTAGCATCTGCAATTTTTGTTGGACCACCGGTAAGTTAGTTTGCATCGTTAATTTGTTAATGTATGAGATAAAGGTCTGTACGGGTCAGTTTTTCTATGTCTAACCCGGCCCGGATAGTTTTTTTTCACCAGGTCTGACCCGGACATTTGTCTACTGTATGGTATTCCAATCGATAATGGATTTATAGTTTAAAATTGGTGCACGGCTCAAATTCTGACCGATCTGAGCCAAGGTTTGTCCATGAAATCCTTTTTTACCAAGATTGTAAAATAGTATGTTGGCTGGTGAGCCGGTTTGACCCAAGATTGACCCAAGAAATTATTTTGTATATATATATATTTCTATTATAAATTGTATACGATTTACAATTACGTATACATACATAGTTACATATGCATATAATATGTATCTACACTTTGAACATAATTCAAAGTTCACTCTTTTAAAAATTCAAATACAAGTATTGGTGTTTAATGTTGATATTTGAGTTTCAGACATGAAATTGATAGAGATCGTAAAAAAATCTATATCTTGGTTACTGTAAAAAATTTAAATAGTCGAAGCATCTTTGCAGTCTATAAGAATTTTACTTCAAAACTTGAATACATGACGACACTAAAAATTACGGATCAACTAACTGCTGTTCAAAATACTAGAATTTCGAAATTTCTTAAAAACATTCTACAGATAATAATTTATTAACGGTGTAATTTATAACATCTCTAAGAATTCTATAGACCACCTTTTCACGATCTCTGATCCAATATGTTTGGGTTTTATAATAGTTTTTTAACTTTTGTCATGGTGTATTAGGTTTTTGATTTTTGACCTACTGCGTATATTTATTATTTTAATGATCAACTAATTACCTATATAATAATATTATAATTTTTGTGATCCTGTAAAAATCATTTAACCCTTTTCGTAATTTTTATGCTTAACATTCAAGACACTAATTCACACATCATAATCATAAATTCAATTTTTATCGGAAGTTAACGTTTCATGTATAGTTATTTTTTTTTTTTAAGTAGTACGCTATAATATTGTACCTATATATATATACTACAGCTACGTATCATAACACATATGTTTACATAACATTGTTTTAAAACTTTTAAAAATTCATTACGTATATTCAAGTATTCAATTAGTATTATAATTTTTATCGTTCATCAATAATTATGAACAATTTAGTATTTTTTATATTTTATAATATCCATTTCATTTATAAATAATTGAAAATTTGTTAAATTAATTACATACTTGACCATTTTATCTATATAGTCGATAGGTAGAAAAATATATTAGGTACAGAAATAATTTATTTTTGTAATCAAACTTGAACCCGGGATATTCTCCATCGAGGATAACTTTTCAGTCGAAACTCCAGGTATATATAAATACAGTACACAGTAAATAACATATTAGGTGGCCGTAGAATATCTGATCGATCTAAACGAGAAAAAAATCCAATATAGAGTTAACGTCGTAGGGGAATATTCCTGAATATCCCTTTAATGATATAGACTACCACTAAGAATGATTTTTTTGAAATTGGGCCTTTATGAGGAAAAAGGAAGTGTGGTCAATTATTATTCAACCACCAGCCCAAACTACTCGTTCGAGAAAGTTGCAATTTTGAGAAAATATTCCTTTAATGACATAGATACACGTACAGCAAGGATTTTTTTTTAAATTCGACCTTTAAGGGAGAAAAGGGGAGAGGAGGTAAATTATTATTCAATGCCTAGCCCAAACTAATTTTCATAGAAATAGTTGACATTTTCAGAAAATCTTCCTTTAATAACATATAGGTACACGCACAGAAAGGATTTTTTAAAATTTAACATGTAAGGGGAAAAATGGAGGGATGGTCAATTAATATTCAACGCCTAGCACAAACTACTGGCCGTAAAAAATATTAATTAAATTGTAAAATTGTTAATATATGAACTGCAAAGCTGAATATTACATTTCTTGCCTATAATATAAGTATATAACTATAAATATAATATATAGGTACTATAGGTATAATACTAAATATATAAATACTAAAATATTTCACTTACAATATTATATAATAATAAATAATAAATGTTTATTAATTATTAATTATTGATTTTAATTTAAATATTTGTTTTTTAATAAATATAAACATTGAATAATGATTGTACATTAAATATTTATATTTTAATATTAGTTAAATAATTAATCAGTATTTAATTTTAAATCAAAAACCAATATTTATTAACATTATACATTGGAAATTGTTATCGGGGAAGTGGAGCTTAGTTTAATTATTTTGAATAATTATATATATATATATTTGAATAAACTATATAAAAATTTCAAATTTATGCATCCATTTATACAATAACGCAGAAATAACCAGTTATTTTTTTTACGTTTTAATGGTTTCTTACACGCTTATGGAAAATATCATAATAAATCATATATATATATATATATATATATATATATCATAAATATGTATAAAAAAAGAGACAAAATATGAATGTAACTATAAATTAATAATTCCAAAGAATATTTCTTGAAAACAGTTAAATTTATATAAACCTATTATTTAAAGTTTTAATTTACAAAAATACAATTTATTGTTTACTGATTTTTTGAAAAATAATTTTAAATTTATAATATTTACGAGTATAACATCACTTATATTTCATAATATATTAATGTATAACATTTGATTTTATAACATTTATCTCAGCTCTTATACCAGTATTATACCAGTTTTTTAAGAAACAATTTTTAAATTAGCTAATTTTTTATTTTAGGAATAAAAAAAGATGTGTATTATATTGATTTTGTTAAATTAATAGGAATGTGAATAAATCCATTTCATTAAAATAAAAGAACTATTAATACATTTTTTCTTATTTATCGAAATTTGAAATTTTACTTTTAACGAGTGAATAAAGTGAAGAATTTGTCTATACCATTATAATTAAATCAATATAAAAGAAAGAATTTGACAAATGTGTTTATTTTTTTAATAATTGAAATGAAGAAAAAATCGTATTACTGTTCAGAATGTACGTTAACAACACATGACTTCTACTTAATTTTCATAATTACACGAATGTATTTCTACAGGTGCTAATGGTTATGATTGTATGCCACTGAATGTAAACTTGAACGGGAAAACATATAGGTACTGTTATATACATGAAGTTTAGTAATTACCTTCGTGTAAATGGTTGAAGAATTCCAACATATAATCTTACCGGATACGGTAAGACGGCTTACTGTTTTTAAGACCGGGCTTAAGTGCATAAATTGGTAAAAATAAAAATGGCTATTTATGTAGAATGGTCCAATATGTTAACATTTCTTATAGACTCCAAAAATATCGTGATCGTTTAAATTTTTTCTCTGTGAGAGAAGATCAATATATATAATATTGAGTATCAATCGTAGAGTTTAAATATAAACATTTACCTTAAAAAAATCAATCTATAATTTTAAAGGCCTTATATTGGAGGATCGTGAAGAAAAGAAAGTTCATAGAATTTTGAATTTTGTGAATCTTTTCAAGAACAATAAAAAGGTGTTCTATAATAATTATAATAATGCTTCAAATAATAAGAATAAAAATAGTAATTATTATTATTAAACTAAATATTATTTTGGCCATTTATTTTAAATTTGTATAAAAAATAATTACAATTTCTTTTTAATGATATCAGCATTAACATTATTATTATACAATATACCAGAAAACAAATTAGTAGGCAAATATATTGCTTTTAAATTCAATCTGTGTAAAAACTAAAAACTCACATTTTTTAATAAATTTATATTAAGTATTATACAATTTCAAAAAAAATATTTGTAATTATTTTTAATGGTAGAAGTTATTTTTATTTTCTACTTAAATTTGAGCATACAAGAGTCATGTATATTGCGGAGAACTCATTATTAGTATTGACAAAGATAAGAAGGCATAGTATTCATGTCTTGCCTACTACTTTTATTCAGCTATTTAGAGATGAATTAGATCATTTTAACTTATTATTAATATAGTTTATAATGTTTTTGTGCATTTATGCATTTTTACAACGATATAGCTAAAAATTGTAAAAACTGAAATGTAGGACATTATTATTAGATTTTTCGAGTTTCATAAAACATTCATGTTTATGGAATATTTATTCAAAATTCTATGATAGGTACTCTATATTGAGAAGATGCACGTAGAAATATCAAAAATAAAATAAATATTTAATGTTAGAATACATACGTATACATATTTACGATCTTGAAATTCGCAAATACAAAAAAAATTCGTAGTACAGCAGAGTACAGTAAAATGTATCGATATAATGTGTACACATTTTCTGATTGTAAAGTTTTACTGGTGTACACATAATGGTGTCAATATAAATATACTATCGTGTAAGCTCAGTATTATGTGAAATTTGAAACATTATGTAGCAAGTTTCTTTGTTTCAAATGGTTGTAAAATGTTGTTAGATTTGCTGAAAATAGTAATGATAAAATATTTAATTAAAATGAAACTTACGTGCAACTTGCGAGTATGAATTATATTTTTATATTAAAAAGAGTTATAAAAATATAAAATGTTTTGCCATAATTATTAAAATTGGAGACGAAAAAAAATTTAAACAGAATTCATTATTATCGATTAAATTATTTTTTAGGCATAACGTTGTAGTGTAAGTGGCATACCGTCAGGTTTTCTTTGCAATAATAGGAAATATCCAGAAAAACAAAAAAAAAATCCTTTTTACTACCTACCTATCTTTTTTTTTTTTTTTTTTTTTTTTTTATTTAAATTAAGAAAATAAATATATATAGGTAGATATAATTTATTATTTTATTGTTAAATATATGGTATATATATGGAAATTTATATTTAATTAATAAATACGTTGACAATATCTATTTTTAATCACTCGAATATTTTTCTTCTTTTAAAAAGGAAAACTAACTGATGAAACTTTATATCTGGAATGAAGTTTTTCGAGAGAGTGATTATATGAAATTGAAATTATTGCGAACATTTCCTTTTCAATCTTTTTGAAATGTTGTCTCGCAAGTCTGAAACATTTTACATGGTATATTAATACATACTTATTAAAAATATAACACATTAACAATAATTCTTAAAAATGTCCTTTTAATAATAATGTATACAAAATATTTGTAAGTACATGATATTTCAGACAAAAATATTTTTTAGTTATAGTACCTATATATATATATATATATAATAATAATAATAATAATAATTTATTTTACTTTAATAAAAAATTATTAAAATATGTATATAAAATCCTTCTATAATCCTTCTTATAATTCTCAAAACCATAATATTTTTTTTTATTCTTTCTCATTCTATTTCGTTCTCGCCTTAGCAATGCTTTACACCGAATGCTCCGTTCCATACATAATGAATCTTCATATTTTCTATCTTAATTATTTTTAGTCATAAATTAATTTAGTTTGTTTGCAATGTGTATTCATTGTATATGAGTTGTTTCTATCTTATTATAATACTGTAATAATTTATATATTATGTAACCCTGTGGAGGCGGCTAAGAATACCTCCACGGTTTCCTCATGCCTGTCGTAGAAGTCGACTAATTGAGGTTGCGTCAGGTCGACAGCCGGCATAAAACTTGTCAAAAAGTATGAGAAGTATCAAAAAGAATATAGGCGAGTTATCCCATCTCGGATGTTCGCGGGGAAAACAAAATTGCGTACTTGGGTGTGGAAATAGCCCAAGGGACCAACCCAATCGGAAATTTTTGTATTATGCCATCACTCACAAAGGGCGCAGTATTGTGTCAGTACAGGCTACCCAGTACTGGTCGACCTGTACAGGCATAGCACTGGCAAATATAATAATCAGTACTGCGCCAGTGCTGAAAAATAATACTGGAACCAAGCGTTGGCGAAGTACTGGCAACGTACGGGCGCTATGCAAACTCTGAGCAAAGGCAATAGCTCCTATAGCTGTATCGCGAGAACTTACGCCAAGCGTTGGCACAGTAATGGCAAACTACGGGCCTCGTATACACATGGAATACTTGAATGGGCGGATCCAAGGACATAGTGAAAAATGGGGGAAATTTCTGTTTTGCTTATTTTTAATAAATTTTTTAAACTAAATTCCCCCCCCCCCCGCCCGACAAAAAAAATCATAACTTAATTTATACAATTTCGTATAGTATTAAAATTATTATAAAATAAATTCTTGTCCGATTTTTAAAATTTTTTAAATATAATTAAAAATAATTAAAACAATATGTCTGACATTGCATCACCTAGTTACATTTACAACATTCACCAAATTAAAAAAATTAAAAATTCTCGAGGGAAGGGGGAGGTGATATGTTCCTTCCCTGACTCCCCAATAGGCGCCCATGGGTAGGGACTTTAAACAATACAGGGGGTAGCAAAAACCGCGAATAGCAGAGTCCACTTCCCCTTGAGTTATTGGCAATCCAAAATTCGGGTTTAGACTACCCAAAAAAAGTGACTTTTAGTATGTTATTTATTAGAGTGTAAAACACACTTTGCCAATGATTCGAGTACAT
>JAIPRL010004254.1:0-39785 GCA_025469235.1 Pemphigus obesinymphae
AGAAATTAAGTTTTGTAATGTGATACTTCAATAGAAAATATTAGAATTTATTATTATTTCAACCACATTTTGTACGATTTTTAAACTATTCCTGAATTATATTCATAATATTCCACGTATTCAAATCCCCTGTTCGACAGGGTTTGAAGCGTAAACATTATGAGATATTGGGTATTTATCCAGTTTTCTCGAACACAGCTTCAGCGAACTGTAAATATATCTACTATATAGCCAATATTCGTTCATATTTTACAATAAACATTATACTTGTACCTACCTATAGAGAATTCCTGATTGTTCGTTCGTTGAAACTCAATGATAACTTTAAAGTTTCAACTGAGTATTAATTAAAATTATTATTTACATAATTATTATTAATGTACGCGTATAATGTAATATTGTAAAATGCGTTTAATCTTTCTGAATTCTAAATGTGATGTTTACAAAAATGTCGAACATTCAAAATTCAACTGCTGTTGGTATGAACTAAATTAAATACATTATGAAAAAGGAATAGTTTGAATGTGGAACGTCAATTTAATATAAATTTCGCACGTCAGTCGGATAGAAAAAAAATATACAAGACATATTTTGTATTATTAAAATCATATTGTAATTTCGAATTCATAAAGAATATAATAAAATATTATTATACATTTTTCAACAATATATATATTCTTTATTATTCTACAGAGAACAACAATTTACATTCCGTTTTATGTACATAATGTGACAGATGACGATAAACGACTAAAACAACACATAAAAACACTTCGAGAATTTCAATATTAACTAATGTTACCCATTTCACAGTCTAGGGGAAAAAAAATTTACGTTTTTTTTTTCTTTTCCTATCTATAGACTACCTATATATATATATTATATATTAATGAAAATATTGTACTGTTTAGTATGGTTTATACGGTTGTAAAAAATGAATTATGTACACTGAATTATACACCTGGTTTAAGTGGAAAAAAACGTAACATCTCCCTTGTTCTTTGCAAGGTCGAAAATATTTAAAACAAAAAACGTTCTAATTAAATTTTACGCCATAAGCCGGGTACGGATGAACAGAATTTTGATTAAATCGCTATAATATATCATATTATACCCTTCATGCGATTATTCGCCATTTATTTAACTACCTATATGTGAGTATTTTAGTTTATGATGTCATCTTATCATATATACACTTTTAAGAAAATTTTAATCGTCAAAAATTAAGCAAAAAATCGGATTGAATGTGTTCCGTAGATACATCATTTGCTAAACGTAATAATATAATAACTCATTTTCTAAACATATTATTACCAAAATATTATTTTTAATTCTTAATTTCAATTCAATTAATTGATTTAAATAAGTTCGAAAGATAAAAATTATGTGTGAATATACTAATTTAAATTTTAATAGTTTTACAAATGTTCGTTGTTTGTGTTCTCTATAATTATTATGTGATTTTAGTAAAACAATATCATATTTATACCGATATTCATATATTATACATGTGATTATAAATATTATGAATAGGTAACTACAATAATTGTTAATTATGTGGTTTAAAAATACATGGAAAAATATAACAATTTTTATTTTTCCCAAATATTTCAAATTTCAATCCATTCATGAGTAGGTACTTTATTTTTGACACACTATGTTTATTTATGTACAATTTAATTTAAACTTACAATATAATCAATGATATTTTACATTATGTTTTATACTTCTAAACAAAATAAATTGAAACACTGATTAAAAAAAGGGCCCATCTACGTGTTTTTTGAAAAAACATTTTATTACACGAAAAATTCTAGAAAAAATATGGTTTTATTGATATGAAAAAAGTTCCATATTTCGTACTAAAATAATATGAAAAATTATAATATTATTTGGTGAGATGAAAAAGGGCCCATCGGTTGGCTTGGGCCCTTCTTCCATGCAAAATATGTTGTTTATTTACCTTAATAATATTGCCTTAATCAATTATTTAGTTTTCTGGGTCATTTAGTTATTAAGACACTTCCAAAATATTTTAATTTACAGGAAGAAATAAGTAAAAATGCATTTTTGGTAATTTGACAGCAATAAATTTAGAGATTCATGATAAACCAACGGTCACTTTTAGAAAACACTAAATAAAAATTTGATTGGAAAAAGGCTTATTATAGATGAAATATACATTCCAAAATATAGTACATTTATTTTTTTACTTGAATAATTTGAATATTTATTATTAAAAAAAAAATATATATATATACATACATATATTACGCTCGTATATTTAAAAACATTAAAAAAAATCATTAGAAATGTTGTTTTAAAAGTAGATTCATACAAGAACTTTAATGGTTAACTTTAATGGTATAGCATAACAGTAATGTCCAATTAGGGACAAGACAAATAAAGTTCCTATTGATAAAAACAAAAGACAATTAATATGTTTTTTTTAAATCTAATATGTAGCGATAAACGTTAACCGCTAAAAGCTTTATTACAAAATGTGATTCCGTCCTAAACGAATGTTTTTTTTAGCAGTCTTTAAACAAATGTTTTATCTATTTTAAAATTAATTTTTTCATGTGTTTTAAATGTGTTTTAAGTTATACGTATGAAACATGATAAATAATAACCTTGCAGTATAATAGTTAAATTGTTTATATGGATTGTATAGTAAAAAAAAAATTAACTATATCTACGACTTATGTATATACTATACAGTATATAGGTATACATATGTATATTAAAAAAAAAATATTATTCAAATATTGCACACCTAAATATTTATTTAAACTGATAAAATGTGCAAAATAAGTGTATATAAAGAGTAATTTTATAATATGTATTAATAGAAATTTAAACAAAGTTTTATTTGATTGCCACTAATTACTAAATATATTCATTGTATGAATAACGAGTAAACTAATTCAGTTTTTTTTTTTTTTTATTTATAAACAATTTTATACGTGAATTTCATTACTGTTTGTTGCATAATGGATAAATCATTAGAATGATTTTAAAATTAAAACGAATAAGCTAGGTACCGTCCCAAACATTAAATTTTAATTAAACGATTTAATATAAATGTAAAATGATAGCGAATATATTTCGAACAAAGTCTCGTTTATTTATTTTTTAAAACATATAATATAATGTTTCATAAAATTAAGTACATTTCAAAGAAACTGTAAATTGTATAAAAAAATAATTTTACTATAGAAAAAGTCCGTTTTATGTTTAGACATATTTTATAATATTATAGACATCGTATCTACCTATTATTATTTTCAATATTGCAATTAAGTGTCTATATTCCTTGTGAGTTTTATTAATTAATTTAAGTGTTTATATATAGTTTAGGTATATATAATTTTGTAAACTGATTATTGTCAAATAATAGATACGGTTACTAATTAAATGAGAATATAATAATATAAAATATTTTTCAAGAATAACTTGCATTTATATATTGTACCTGTGAATATATCAATATAAACAGTCCATAAAATAAATATCAAAAATGTAATATACATTTTAATGTAAAATTAAAAATGTTGTATGTTTTGATGATAATATAACATTAATATAGACTATAGAACTTTTTTCTAAATATTTTGAGAATATTTTTAAGGCAAATTCTATATCGAATATTTTAAGAAAAATGGGAAATTGCATATTTAAAGTATTTAATTAGGTTTTGAAAGTATTATCTTAGTAGTACTATAATTATGTCAATTTCATTTTTATTAAGTCGACTGCTCTCTTAGTAATTCAATTAACCAAAAAGTATTTATTTTTTTAAAAATATTAACGCTTGAATTGCCTTCAAAAAGCGGTCTTAAAAAATTAATTTTTATACTTTTTATGTTCACACAAAATAATTTAAACTATTTTAAATAAAAAGCTGTTAAATAAAGTAAAGTAAAAATTATAGCTTGTATTTTCGTGTAAAAACTATGATTTTGGGATAATTGTGACTATGCTAGCAGATACTTGTACAACCAAACCGTGTTTTATATGACAAAATATACATGTTCAGCGTCACAATAAAGGTATAAAAATTTAGTGAAATTTTATTTTTTTATTCAGATAACATTTTAGATTATTAAAATATATAAAATATTAATATTTTTAAATTGGCAGACTAAATCAATAAATTTATATTTTAATGTATTTCAGGTTGGATAATAATATTATAATTACATTTTGGAAATATCATAATTTACTCAACTAATTGATAATATATAAATTTGGTTTTTTGTGAAATAAAAGTGTCAAAATTTCAAACCATTATATAAATCAAATTTTTCATTATGATTATTATTTAAATTTCCATAAGTCTGATCATAATAAATTATGTAAATATCTCTCAAATTAACAAAAAAATAAAATAAAATTGTAGAGATATGAACAAATTTTCAAATTTATTGATTTGGTCTACTAAAAACTGTATTTGGTCAAAATAAAATAAGAATTACTACTTTAAAAATATATTTAGATAGGTACCTACTATTTATGAAAATATAGGTAACAATTTAATTGATTTTGATTGGAGTGGAATTAGATATTTACTTTTAATTTTATTTTTAACTTAATTTTTACCTTTAAGTTAGATTTTTTTCAATACGAGGTAGTAAAATATAAAAATAAAATAATGCCTAAAAATTTTATTTTTGTATATTTTATAAATGTTTTATACATTTACTACTGATTTCCACAAAACAACATCATAAGGTAACTAAAAATATTAGAATAAAATACAACATTTTCAATCATTTTATTTTCTATACAATAACAATATATTATTGGATTGTTTGTCGTTACCTGATGGATTTTTTTTTTCAAATCAGCAGTATACTAAAAAAAAAATGTATAAAATAAAATGTATATAAAATTATATATTGACATATTGAATTTGAGCTCAACAACACACAAGATAATTATAGCTGCAAATATTTCTAATTCAATATTTTAAACAATATAACTTATTTATATCCATAACTATATAATTTATCGTTTTATTTTATTTTCAGTAAAAATACATTATAGAATTTTATATTTTATATAGCTTATGTATTATATAGAAATACATCAACAATTCAAAATGGAAATGAAATGAAAAAATATCATGCTTTATACAGTAATTTTCAAATCTCAGTATAATGAAAAATAACGTATTATATGAAAAAAGTATATTAGAATATCGAATAAACCACGAAATTATTGGGAAGATTTATATTTTAAAATGCCGTTTTCCGACGTACGAGTGTCTTGTAGATAAATCAAATTAACATTTCTATTTTTATCTAAACATGACGTAGATATATTATTATTATAATTTTTAAAATGAATGATAGCCATCGATAAACATTTTACAAGACAAAAATCATTGCCTGACAACGGTTGAAAGTTTTTAGAAATCGCATTACATGCCTATGTACGCCTTGATGCAGTATCGCTCAAATAAACCCATCCGTGCACGAACCAGATAATGTAATTATTTATATAAAAAAAAAAACTTTAAATCGCTGTCAAATAAAGAGTTTTTCCGTATAAAACGATTTTTTCAACAACCAATATTCATTGAAAATTTGTGATTTTTTTATTTTGCCTTGTAAAAAGTTTTAATTTTATTTTCAAATTTGAATACCTTGAAAAACGCACCACATAGAACATTTAAAAAATATTAATATTCTCTATCCATTTTAGTTTGTTCCTTATATTAAAATATTTTCGATTATATTTCACACGAACAAATAACTGTTTTGTGAAATTTCAATCACTCTATGTTCTATAATATATATCATTAATCATATATACATTGTTCGTGTATATAAATCGTATATATTTTATACCGAAAAAAACTTTGGAATAATATATATATATTCCCGAGCATCAATCGAAGTCAAACACAATTCAAAATGTTTATTACTATATGTATATAAAGAGAAAGATTCGTTTGAAGATATTTCAAAACGATCACTACAATAATAAAACCAGAAAATTTGTATGGTGTCCGAGTAAAAAAAAAGAAACGAAAAATTAACATTATTCCCAAATAATTTCACAGATATGCTATACCTACCTAGGTTATTGTACCATAAAACAGAACAGTGCCCCTCAGGCAGAGCATTCGCATATTTTATATATATATAAATATTAAGTTTAAATTAAATGATATAATTACTTTTTACTTAACAAAACTTTAAATTAACTTCTATTTTAATAATTAAGGTTTCACTCTGAATAAACAAAATATATTATTAGTATAATTATATAAAACCTTTTTATTCTTAAAACATATTGTTTAAAATGAAAAGATTCTATATGGTCTTATTTTCTTACCAATCACTAATTTTTCATACTTTAACCATTTTTTTTTTTTTTTTTTTTTTTTTTTTTGAGTACATCTAATTGTATTGAACAATTTGTGATACAGCTGTGTTTTAAATAAAGACTTTAATTTATATTTCTAGATATGGATGGTTTAATTTAATTTTAACTTATAATTCAAAGATTTTAAAACAAAATGCCAAAAGATACTAACTGACTGGAAATAAAATAACTTTAAAATTTAAAAGTCTACAACGTATACAAGAGCTATATAGAATATTAATTTAGCAAACTATTATGAATTTATTTTATCATAAAAATGACACAGCTGATATTTGGACATAGATCAATTTTTATTATTTAATATAAACTATTAATTGGGAAATTTCGAAATAAACGAATGTATTTCTTTATGACTTAAACCATTTTTAGATTTTTTGAATGCTAAATATTTTATATATATCGTGTAATAATAACTGAATGTTGAAAAAATTCAAAAGATGTACTTTTGAAAATATGATATATGACCGATAATAGACACCTACAACTATTAAACATCAGCTGGTAATCTGCAACCATATAAATCTATACATTTATTTGTCCTAAATAGGAAATATAATTACTGTCCGTCAATAAATCGTATTTCATTCATTTTTAGTAATTATACAATAATTTACTCGTAAATACCTAATTGACATTACAATATACATATAATTTATTGTATTCGTACCTATAAAGTTTGAATAATATTCGGAGTCCTCTGATAAACAAACAAAATTGTAAAATTTCGTCCAAACTATTACAAAACGAAAAATTTTATGTCAACATGCAAACGGCAAAAAAAATCAACGGGATTATGAGTGTTTTAAGTTCATTTAATTAATTTTATCTCTAAACACAATGTATAGATACAAACACTTAAATTATTTTTATATAAAACGTTCATGGATAATAATTACTGAATATAATCAATTAATTTTTTTTTTTTTCACTGTATACATATAATTTGTATACCAATTTATATTATTAACTACCGTGAATATAAATTGTATTTTTTAATTTTATTTTTTATCAATATGTCATTCTCTTTTATTATGACAAAATCAATGAACCTATGAAAAAATACATACATAATTTCTATTCAAAACACATTGCAACGGTACAGTTCGTAATCATATGTTTTTCATACAAATCAATACGTATAATATGGTTATGATAATAAATTACTATCCCCATAGACCCCTTCAGTTTGCATCTATGGAAATTTCCAATCGAAACATCAAAATACAATCGTGTGTTAGTTCACTTTTTTATACAATCGACTTGGAAGTATATTTGTTTTTAATAACAAACTAATTTTATAAAATATTATTTTAATTATAACTGATCGACTATGTTGTGTGCTAGTCATATGTGCAGACTTTAGGAAATTATTAACGAATTGGCTAATAATATTTAGTGGTACGTTTTCAGTGAAAGTAATTTTTGTCTCAATTAGATTAGTATTATTTTTAATATTCGAATTTTCATAATTATTATTTGAAAATGTACGTATATAATATATAAACAAATATAAAAAGGTGTAACGGGACCATATAGACGTAAAGCGCAAATAGCAGGATTGACAAGAGCAGGAGGTCACAGGCTATCATATAACAAATAGGTGACGGACTCCCTGCCGATACAACAGTAACCGCAAGAAGACAAGAGTGACTGTGTAAACTGCACATTAACACCAGAACAATACGACATAAAGTGTGGATCTTCCAGAAAGACTGGTCGACCGACCATGAAACTAAATTTTCTGCCCGAGGGCTACAACCACCGGTCCTTATATTAGTACTGAGCGCTACTGAGCAGCCGGGGAGGTCGTGCTCTAGCTGTTGGACCCCATGGCACCGACAAGTGGAAGGATCTAACGGTATCCGCATGCCCATCCACGACAAGTCACCCGACAACTATCACAATCCATGACCAGATGGTGGCGAAATCGTCCAATGCTACACGAACGGTTTTTTACTATCGTCACGCTGTGCCACAGCCACCACGTTGAAGCCGAGATAAGCTCCTCAACCTCGAGGGGGCCTGGATAGGCCACCCTTCCCATAGTAGCAGCTAAGTCTTGGTTTAACTTGGTTCAACTTCAAGTCTTGGTCTTGAAGTTGTCGCTAATGGGACAACCCCGGCCCCGTTAATGACTGTACCGCTATTTTATACTGTTCGTCCAGCCAGCAAGCGGTGGCCATTCGGATGATGTTGGTATCCCACCATTAGGCCGCCTATAGCCCCTCTCTGCACTCGTAGTGTAGTTTTTTTTTGCTAATATGCTAATGTTAATATTGCTAATGTTTTTGCTATAAAGATCGTCACCTTTATAGCACTAATAATTGTTCATGTTAAATTGTTGCATGGGGAGTTTGACCTTCTCCACCAGTAATTATTCTGCTCTACTCCGAATAGGCTCCTTATAATTATCCTCGAGGGTCCCCTGCTCCAAGATATCTGCTCGGTTGACGTTATGCCGAGGTAGTTTTGGGTCTATTATCCGCAACTCACAGTCCGGGCCATGATCCGCACGATCTCCCAGCCCTCGTGGTGCTTCCTTACACTATATGTTCGCACTGAAGACTGGTGACATTCGCGCCTGGGTGCGGTCATGAAAACCGAATGACGGGTTCATATGGTAGCCGCATGTCCGGTGTCCATATCCTCCGCTGTGTCCTCTCAATAGGATATGTGTCCACGTTGCCACAATCAGCCCCAGCCGGCCGAATGAAGCCTAGAGCTCGTTACAGGATGGCAGGAACCTTGATGTAGTTCTCAGCTCCTCTGGGATGGACGAAACGTATCCGGGGTGCGCATTGCCTCCCATTTATATTGCAGGAGTTCCACCAGCTTTATGGCCATACTAGCCCAGCTGGTGGGACCTTGACGAGACTAATCAGATGACAAGATCATACGGTAGCCACATGTCCGATTGGTTAACCATTCAGTCACGTTAGCCACCCTTCGACATTGCCAATCTCGCACCAAGTGGAGGTGTAATTATTACTACAAACAGGGTACGTTTCCGTAGGTGCCACTGCCACTCTTTATACTAGTACTTCGTTCTAGCTTCAGCAGTACCAATACAAAAATTGACGACCGACCAGAATGAATACAAAACGCAACAAACGAATATAAATATAGATTATAAAATTATTCTGTTTGCAAGACACTCGAAGAACATCAACCCAATAAGAATAAAGAACAATATCATACCTTGGAGTCCAAACACCAAATACCTGAGAGTCCACTTGGACAGTCATCTGAACTTAAAACACGCACATCGCGAATACAGCACAGAAGACGAGACGCACTACAGTAGCTCTATACCCATTTCTAAACACCCGGGCGCGCATTCATAACTGAATTCAGCCACACGGTATGCACATCGCCGAATGTGCATGCGTGTGGCACAAATGTCAATTAGGTACGTTATCATAATTTATAAAATAGTTGAAATGTGTTTCAAATATTAAATAGGTAGTTGAAATTTGAATTTTTTGTTTCAAAATTTCAGTTTTTTAAATATTTAATTGTATCACATTTTTAGTAAAACTAACATAATCTTCGTTTCACTCAGAGTCTATAATACAGTCAATAAATAAAAATAAAATACTATCAATAATAATAATAGTAATAGAAATACAGTCAATAAAATAATAAATAATAATAAATAAAATTACTATTGATACTAATTATTTTAGAAAAATTATCAAAATTAAAATTAACCATATTAGAATTCAGTAGAAAAACGTTATAAAAAACACGATACAAGAAACTGAAATTTTGAAACAAAAAACTCAAATTTCATTATAAACTCTGAGTGAAACGAAGAATGTATTAGTTTTACAAAAACTTTTAAAAAACAAATTTAAAAAGCACTTCGTATGACAAGTGTAGGATACTGGTTTATGGATATATTCTGAGCAGAGATTCGGTGTATTTTATGATTTTATTTAAAACACAATATCGCACCAATATAGCACCAATAAAATAAATTAAATATTTAGTAAAAATGTTAAGTCTCTGACTTAATTTTTTTCAGATTTAAAACAAGTTTTGTTTATTTTCTGTAGTTTTCCTTATAGCTTAAGAAAACTATTGGAATAATCAAAAAATGACTTCTTTAAAATACCAACTGTAATCAATTTGTCATACAAAAGTTCTTTACCCTATAACTGCTATTATACTCTTACTACCCATAACAGTGTGAATATACTTGTATATAAAAAATAAAGAGTATATCATTATAAAACCAATACATTACTTATACGCTCAGAATCTAAAACTTCACAATTCACTCCAAATATTGTCTTCTCTCGATTTATAATAACTTAACAATATATGATAATTTACAAACTCGCTTAAACGTACTACAAACTTAATCGTTTAATTTTTTTAGTCAATAATATTTTTGAACGGATAAATTAGTGATTTGTGCAAATAAGAATAACAACTAACAAGTTGTATAGATAATTACATATATAACGAGCGATATGGGTGATAGATATACACACCAATAATAACTTACAACACACACACACACACTAATGCGTCTTGGATGCAATAAATTATTAAATAACTTATATATAACTCCTTAAAAATAGACCGCATTCAACTCTTTAAGAAGATGCTACACAATCACATTTTAAGGGGTTATGTATAGAATATTTTCATAAAAATGATGAAATATGAAAATACAACAATTTTAAAATAATTTTAAATAAGACCTGCGTGTCAATACAAATTTGTATTGTAGTATAATCAAGATATTTGTTTAAAAATCATGTTTCTGCAAAACAGTTAAAATATGTTTTAATATTTTTTAGTAGTTTTTTCTGGCACGTAAAGAAACTATAAAAAAATAGACCTGTTTGAAGTACCAATTAGATTAAATTTGCTTTCAGAAAAATGTAAATGTATTATGTAAAGAAATACTGGATATATTTTAGTCATCCTTCTACCTCAAAAATTAAATTTATGGCGTCAATTTTAAATGTAGTCTTTCGGTCTCCGTCACCCTGCACAATAAATTTTTTATAAAAAAAAATAGCTATAGCTGCCCCAAAATTTCTGCTTGGCTCCTAATACCAAAAATAATGCAATTTAAAAAAAAAAAGTATACACCTACATCTATCATTGTAAAACCAATAGATTCCTCGCTTCACAGAAAATCTAAAATGAAAATATCTTTCTACTCTGTCTGGTATCTCAAATTATACATGGAAAAAGAAGACTGAAAACTTACCATTTTTATCGTTTTTATATCAGCTTCTAAAATAATGATTATATACGTGCTGCAGGAAATGAAATATTCTAAACCCTATATATTATCTAAAAGTTTATTTTATTATAATATCTATACTTTAATACAGTTTTAGAAACAAAACATTTATGGATATTTGTAATTTTTCACATCTCGTTAATGTTAAGGTTTCAGTCCTTGTATTATATTTCATTCATTTGTAACACATTGTTATCTTTTATTTGTTTCGTATTTTTATGGTAGTGCCAATAAAATATATTTATTTTATATTGTATATATATATAATATATATATATGTGCAAGGACAAACGTACAATAAACGATAAAAAAAAAAAGAAAAGAAAACTCATCCAATTAGACCGAGAACTGAGACTGAATGATCGATCATTTTATGAAACTGTTTACGTAGACCACAAAACATTTTTATTGCTTTTCAAATAAGATTTAACATGATAATCAAATAATTTTAACCTACCATCTGAGAAAAAAAATATAAATATTATATATATATTCTTATTTGTTGTTGTTTTTTTTTTTTATTTATCGCATACATAATTTGCACTGTCACAATTTACTTTCACCATGGTTATGTAATCCAATTATCATTAGAAATGTTTACATTTTTTGGACATTTTTAATATGATAAGAATTATACCGTTAATGCGGTTTCATATATTATATAAACAATATTTATTTAAAAAAAAAAACGGTCGACGGATAAAAAGTTATTATTGAAAACATAACCTAAAATCTTAATATGAGCATAATATTGTAAGCATAGATAATTTTGTAAAATGAATGATCTTCAAGGTAACAAGGAAATATCAATAACTAACATAATATTAATTTCAATGTTTATATTATTGAAAAATACAAATGTAATAATTAGTAAATATAGTATATTATACAACTGTTGTATTATATTGATGAATTACCGTATTATTGTCGAGGGAATTGTTGTAACAACATTTCATGGAAATATTGTGAAAACATTTAATCATAAAATTGAATTAGGAAAAAAAGAGGAAAAAAGGAGAATAAAAATACAAAACCGTTTGTTAGTTTATCGGGACCTCTCGCAAGTTTGGTACGACAACGTGTTTTTTCCCCATGTCGGCGAGCGATGGAAATTCGAAAAAAATTTCCATCTCATCTCATCTGGAATCAAACCCGCCACCCCAGAATATCTCATATACAAACGTTAGCGAATTCGCCAACTAATCACTCATACATTTTTATATGAATTACAGGTAACTACCCACAGATGTTTCGATCATAATATGATATATATACAATATACATATTAAATTCATTAACGCCCGGCCCAGATTATTGATCGTAAAAAGATGAAATAAAAATATTTCATTAAAAATATTGACGTCCACTAAGATAGGATTTTTCGAAATTCGTAATTTAAGAGAAGGGGGAAGTATATTTAAATTTTTATTCAATGCCCAGCCCAAACTATTGGGGTCGTACAGAACTGACATTTTTAGAGAATATTTTTTTAATGACGCTAAGAAAGACATTTTCGAAATTCTACCTTGGAAGTGGAAGTGGAAGTGGGAAACTGGTGTTAATTTATTATTTAGAGCCTAGCCGATACACTAGTAATTGTAAAAATCTGACATTTTCCGATAATATTCCTTTCAAAACCTAATTTATGACGGGATTTTCAGTAAAATTGTTCACGGGCGAAGCCGATTAATTCGGTTGGTATTATATTTGCAATTGTATTGCACATGGTAAATATCTATTCAATTTATTTTAATAACCTATAGTAGGTCTAACCACTTATGTGTTTTACCTGTGTTTTACCATTCCTTCTCAAATTACAAACTCCACTCTACGTTCAAATGTAATTTTAAATATTGTTTAGAATATGAATAATAAACACCTAATTATCCTATTTAAATACATTTATTTCTATAATGTTATTCGAGAAATTTTCAAATGAAGTTTTTTTTTTATTATTATCTTGAATATGAATAAAGTACATATCTGAAATATTTAAACACTCGTGTTTCGCAATGTTATTCAAAAATTAGTGTGATAATGTGAAATGTGATATATTCACATCACGTTATTTTAATTTATTGAACATATTTTTAACGCCATACCACAAGTTTTTAAAAGCACATTTTCACAATAATTATGTTTCAATTGCTATCTAGGAGCCTAATATCTATAATATATTTATACATATAATAGTAATACATTATGTATATTTTATAATTTATAGATAATAGACAATAGTTATTGAAACGTACAGTGTTCAATTAAAGTGCTATATATTCACTTGCTTTTATTTTGGTTATAACATTTTGACTTTCGAATTTAAATTCAGTCGAAATACAATAATATTATAAATTAATATAATTTTAAAAATATGTAAGTAAAAAAACTATAGTCTAAAAAAATATCTGGTCGGAAATATGTTTTGTCAGAAAACATTTAATTTGAAAAATATTTGGATAGAAATCGTTTTAACGGAATAATATTTGGTTATAAAATATACGTTATAAATAATTTAATATAAAATATAAAGATTATTTTAGTATTGTAAACAGAACTGTTAATGTATTTTAATTATTGTTGAAATTCAATTCTTCGTACGTAATAATTAAATTAATATTACGTATTTTACAATAATTACAGTTTTGTAAAATAATACGTCCAAAAGTATTAAAATATTTTGAAATTCAATTTTTTTAAAAATCAACCGGATAACGCAAAATAGGTTTTCTATAAATATTAGTATATCATATTTATTTTATTGAAGTACTTATCATAATTTATATTTATTTTTCTTCGTCTCAAATTTAATAACATTATAGGTATAACCATAACCAATAACTATACGTTATCATTATACCTACTCTATAAATGATAATTTATTGAGTATATTCTATTATATAGAATAATATTATCATTATTATGTACTTTTATGAATAAAAGGACATTATTTACATATTTATGTATCGAATGAAAATTTACTATAGATGCGTTTTTTTTTTTTTTTTTTTGTTTACTGGATATGTGATACCATATTTATAAGAAACTTTGCATGCAAAATGTCAATTAGATCGAGTGCTAAAAGGACTTCAGTCCTAGACCATATATATTATACAGAGTGTAGACACATTATGAGCATATATTACTACCAGAAAATAAATGTTAATTTTAGATAAAACCATGTTATCTATTGCCGTAAAATATATGCACAAACGATAGATTTTATCAGTAAAGACGATTTTGTTACAGTAAGGGTTTTGAAGTTCTGATGGTTGGTTAACATCAGTGATGGCCGATCTTGCTTTTATTGAGAATAATATCAAAAAAATCCCATGGGGAAGCTTATAACCCACCAAGTTGATCTCTCTGTTATGCCACTGAATTTGTATGTGTAATGCAACTGTACGCAAAAAAGGGATAACTATTGTATAATATTTAATTTATAACAATAAAATAAAATATGATAATGATAAACTAGCTTAATTATAAATCATAAATTAAATAATCAATAATTTACTATAGAGATAATTGTTATTTAGGATAAATAAGTAAACGCTGACCGTCATTTAAAACCATATAATATAGATAAGCAAATCACGTAGTTATTTTAAAAGAACGCAACACGCCCACTTTTAAGGGGTGCAGTTTAAGCAATTCTTGTTGAAAAATTAAAATTTTAAGCTTGAAAAATATATAAATAACGAATATATTTTAAAAGTAATTTAAAAATAATCCTGTGTCAGTACTATTTTTTATTGTTGTGTAATCACATGACAATCAAATAATATTTGTTATATTTTGTTGTTTTGCTCTCAAATGTCCATAATTGTGGCTTTCTGAATACATTTAGATAAACAATATACCTATCCAAAATTAAAGACGAGAAGATAAACTATGCTTTTACTAGATAGAATTAAAAATAAATGAATATACAGCTTTTTATGAAGACTTGAAATTAATAAAATATTTTTTACAATCAGTTGTCACTTATTAAATAAAAAATCGTCTGATGAAAACACAGAAGACATCATAAGGAACTTAGAACTGTTTTAAAAATTAAAACCTGACTAGTTTATCATCGTTAATTTATGATAATAAGGTGACCATTTTAGAGTTGGATAAATCTAAGTGTGCATCCTCTTAAAAATTGAAATGGCCAACGTTTTAAATGATTAATTAATTAAAAATAAAATACGAGATAATTATTTTAATAATATGTTAATTCATATTATTTTACCTGTTTCAGGCATATTTTAGTTTAAACACCAGTATACTTGGCACATTCTTGCACTTAGAACGACCGTATTGGACCGGGAATGGAACGGCACCGCAGAGCAAGAGTTTTCTAGAGCCGGAAAAAATTTCAGAAAGTAAGGAATTTATAATCGCATTCTATCATCAACCAAAATTCGTCGTTATTATTTTGTATTTAAAACATAAATATGCATTTAATTGACGGTTAATAATATTAATATAACGGTTAAGCATATTAATATATGCTTAAGACACTGGTAGATTTCTTTAAATTCACCTACAATGCTACATATTATGATGAATATTTTCGTCTGAACAAACTTGAAATAGTTTTCGTACATTATACTTAAGTACGTAAACAAAGCATTTGCGTTCTTAGTAAAATATTAGAGGAAGTAAACTGACAAGTAGGTTTTCCCCGTAAAATAACACATAATTCTGTGAGTTCAGTATAATAACAGTAGTTATACCCTAATGAAACTCACGTGCACGCTGATAACGGATAATATTCATAATCTCACCAAATTTCACTTGGAACATAAAATATGTTACTGAATATCATAAATCTTAAAGGGAAAAGTTTTTGTTCTATTATAGTCTAGAATGATTTTATCCCCCATCAGTCAGTAACAAATATAAATTACATTCTTTCTGCTAGTGATTTGATAGGTATTTTTCCATCGTTAGTTTTTGACAACAATAAATCATAACAATTAAGAACAAACTATTCAATTTTACTGAATTAAATAATAATCATTTAATGTGAAAATGTGTTTATAAAAATCTAAAAAAGAACAATTATAAAGTACTGTACAAAATAATTAAAATTATTTCAAAAACTAAAAGTCAACATTTAATTTTAAAAAATAATCAGAAATATTGTCCTGCTGATCTAGTAGTTATTTTCTGAATTTCGACGAAATTACCAAAACACATAAATTAATTTTGTCTATATTGATTTTCATGATTCGAAAACGATTAATTTACTATTAAATGTTCAGGATTTAACACATAAATTTATCAATTTTACGACATGAAAACCAAGGGGAAAAACCACATTCAACCACTGATAAAATCACATCAATATTTTATAGCGTCTATATAGGTCTTTATAGCGTCTAATATAATATTGATATATATATATATATCAATATTATATAGAGTCTATAGGATTATTATTTTACGAATTGTGAATTGTCTACCGTATAATTTTCTACTTTTTTTCGATACTTTTCTTTTAAGAATAAAAAAACCATTAGGAAAATCGAAAAATAATGTACGAACTAGATGAAATAATTTAGTACCGGAAAGTCTTTTACGCGATAACTTCTCACCTACTTCAAAACTATAATAACACTACATTACTGACTTCTTTTTGAATTTAAAACTAGTTTCGCTTAATGGGAGAGTAAAATCAAATTACTAACGGAAAAAATGTCTTTTAAACTTAACTTTTGCTCGGAAGAAAAATAAAACAATAAAGTCATTTCAGCAAGGATAAAAAGGAAACATGAAAATAGTGCAAATACAAGTACTTTGCTCATCGGATTGATATACTCTTAGTGGGTGTAAGAACAATGCAGTGTAAGAATAAACTTTGAAGATTTGTTAAACATAGAGTAACGTATATTCAGGGCCAGATTTAGGGAGTACATAGGGTGTGTCACGCCCCAAGCAATCTGCAAAATGAAGTTTAGTCGGCAAAAACAGAAAGTGGATCAACTAGTCAACCAAATTATGATTGATGACATTTTTTTTTCTTATTTATACGTTTTGAAGGGGTATTTCGGAATTTAGTCGGGAAATTATTCAGGATTAGTCGGAAAAATTAAAAAAAAAAGTCGATAACCTTTTTTTATTTGCATATTTACAAATTTCAAAGATGTATTTCCATCGCTTTTGAAGTGGAGACACACACACCCATATAAATATTTCTTCGCGCCGGCCTTGTAAATATTATCGTATGCAATTAAGAGAATATGATACACGTACCTATTGTCTCCGTCTAACTAACTATTACTATACGAAATTTATGTTCAGCATCTTGTTTTTAATGTTAGAATATAGTAATCTATTACCAAATTTATAGGCGAAATCATTGTCTATACTGTAGAGTCATTATTTTTTTGAAATGTTAATTTTATAGAAAAATATATTCATTTTAAATAATAAATTCTTTAAAATAGTTATATCTCTTTACAAAATAAAAAAGGATGACTCCACAGCACAGATAATCTCACCTAGAAATTTAATAATAAGTTAATTTACTCTAATATTAGAAATGACAACATTGTGATACAAATGCTGAATGCAAATTTCGTATATTATCAGTTGGTTAGACGGAAACAACAAATACGGCGATATTACGTCCTCTTGAAATTGTATTCAATTTTCAGGCATTAAAACCTAAAATTACCAATTTTATGTCATAAATATATCTAAATATAAAAATGCAATAAATAATCCAAAATTGATAAAAATGAATTATGACGTCAATAAATTACTGAAATATTTAAGATCATTATTTTTGGTATTATATGAGGAAATAATCATAATCAATTTTTACAATGTTTCACATATGTACGTAATTTTTCAGTAATTTTTTCTTACACTATTCAACCGTTGGAAAAATCGAAAAATTACATCGGCTAAGTACTAATTAGATCCAATTTACTACACATTGAAACACACGTGATACGTTTGAAGCACTTCTGCTAAAAATGTTTGATACAGCCATAAAATAACAAAAAATACTTTGTTGTAAAAATAATACATTCTTCATTTCACTCATATTCAAAAATACGTATATATTTTTATTTTCAGCCACGGTCGTGTTTCACATGGTAGTGCTGGTTTGCGCGGGATGCGGTATGCTGACCAGCATCGTGTTGTTGATCGGCATTTATTTTGTGAGTAGACGATTATCATATATAATATATACAATAAATAATAATTCACCCAAATACTGTGTCTTGGAGGATGTATATTTTATATTTGTATAAAATTAAAAATGAATAAAAAAAATCGGTCAAATGGTGCATTTTTTGGTTTCAAAATTAGGTTTCTCCAATTACTAAATTTTTATTTAAGAAGTATAATGATGTATACAGCTAACCAGAATATTTATATTTTTTATTTAAATTATATATTATCATTTATATATATATATATATATAAAACATTTTTGGGAAAGTGGACACCAACGCAACAGTTTAATCATTTATTCATTTCCATTGCAAGACGTAGAAACAGGTACTAGGTATATTATAATGTAATTTATGTATATATATATTAGGTATTATTTTATTATTTATTATAATATTATTAATTATCTATTAGGGTGCTCGTTATTTTCAAAGTTGTAAATTTTGGGTAGGGCCGGCCAAAAATTTATTCCATTACACCAAAAAAAATGTTTATATTGATATTATTTGCGCAAAAGCTTTATATCCATTAATGGAGCAAATATTGCTACTGGGGCATATATCCAATATTTAATGTAGCATTTAATAATAAAACAGGTGATTTGGATTAGTAATTTTTCCTCTGATGTCGATAAATTAAATTCTGTTTGAAATAGATAAATTTTCATTGTATCTATGGATTTTGCCATCCATCTCGTCATATGATATACACCTGACATTCTAAAATACATACCACCGAAAGGTATGCCACCCAAAAAAAATTATTGCAAGATCCAACAGTTCTCAATAGTCTACTCAAGGATATTTTTTTGAAATGGCAGCATTTAAGCTTATTAAAATATCAATTTTATCAAAATTTCGAAAATTTGTTTTATTTCTGAGTTTTGTATACCTGAAACGACATTTTGACCAGCTAATTTGAAACCTTTTAATTTTTAAATAACAAAATATCCGGTCCAGAAATAGAAAATTTGCATTTTGCAAAAACTGCTAACAATATAATTTCAAAAAAGTGATGGTGGCATCCGAAATATAATATGTCTCTTTCCGATTTCTGTTCTAATAGTACACGCTCCTTCGATCCTTTCGGTATTTAAGGCTGTAGTATCAAAACCGAATGTTTTTTCTTTTAAATTCCAATCTTCTAATGTTTCGTAAATAGCTGATGCCATTTCATTTCCATTAGCTGCTGGTATATCTGGAACACATAAAATTTGTTCTATATTTGTACCTGTGGCAATTATATCCAATCTTTCTACTCGTTTACCAGTTATAATATGCAATAATTTTGTATCCCACCGAATAGTTATTACTTCGGTATTGAGCTTAGAAAAGTTTTCTTTTATTTTTTTGGAATATTTATTACGGAAATAATTACGTTGGTTTCTAATAAATGTTCGATTAATTACATATGGAGCTGGGTCCAAAACGACAGCTTCCATAACGGCCATTATTAAGTGTATGCTATCTCGTTCACTAATTTTGCATTTGTCTAAAACCGCAGCTAACCGTGAAGTCAATAATTATTTATGAGCTCTTTTTATTGAGTTTCCGGTATTTGTTATTGATTGCTTTTCATGTTGTTCCTCTCCACTATACTATCTCCTTAAGATTCGGAAGTAGAAGAATTTTTGAAATCCGAAATTATATCATTTACTAAAATATTTAAATGAAACATATTATATAATGTTTTTCATGTGTAAATTATTGTTATTTTAATTGTATGTCACACCGTAAATGGTTACGTAAAATAATATATGCTTTACACCTAGTACCTAGGTATACTATAATAATAATAATCGTTACAATTACTTGAAAATCGGTAAAAATTGTTTTTTATTTTATCACGTCAATTTACGCTAAAATGTATAAAATTATTTTGTATACATACTTCCTAATTTAAAAATTGTTTATTTATATATTTGCTATAGATACCTACAGTATACACACGTTTGGTATAGAATTTCATGATATTATATTTCTTCGTGATATATACATTATACAGAGATTATAGAGATAATACACGAAATAATATAATAAACGAATAACACGAGAGAACAATAATCTCACATCAAAACGAATTCTAATAATTATTAATATTATAATTATTATTATACTTATAAATTATTAAATAATCAATACTTTACTTACATTCAGAAGTCTCAGCTGAAGGAAATGTTATGCCAATATCGGATTTGAGCTTTCTTTCTTTTTCTTTTTCTAATCCCTGTAACCGTCTTTTTTCTATGCCATATCTGTGTTTGTCTACACCAGCCATGTAACCCGTACGCAGGGCTTGAAAACGTTATATTTATAACGTTATTATAACGTTATAACGGAATAAAATCGATAACGTTATAAAACGAAAAACGTTATAACGGAAAAAAATAACGTTATAAAACGAAAAACGTTATAACGCAAAAAAAAAAAAAAATTACGTTGTAAAACGATTATTAATTATATTAATATTATTTTTAAATCACGTTAAATAATCAGTATCACCCAAAGGCCAAATTAAAACACAAGTATTTTAATGTCCATATGAAAACGACTAAATGCATCACGCGTTCGGGCGCGATCTTGTGCTAATATTAATAGCTAAACACGCATTTGTTGTTTCTGTCTACCCAACAGGTAATATAGCAAAATCACACTACGTAGAATGGAAATTGCAGAATTTTGGTTAAATTTACAGTATAAAAAATTTAAAAAAAAAACGTTATAAAACGAAAAACGTTATAACGCAAAACAAAAATAACGTTATAAAACGAAAAACGTTATAACGCAAAATAAAAATAACGTTATAAAACGAAAAACGTTATAACGCAAAAATTTCAAGCCCTGTCTCTCATGTACGGCCATCGCGGCATTATTTTACCGCGAGATCCACTGCAGATTTTAACGCAGACCGTGTATGTTCGTAGTATCAAATATGTGTTACGGCGTGTCCTACGTAAACACGGCGACAGGCGTGGTGCCATTCGCATTTCACATACATAGTAACTTTGCCTTCAAACGCAGACAGTAGTGTGGTTATTTTAAATTTAAAAAAAATATATGTCTAGTTTTTCAAAAAAATTATTACTTAATGACAGTACTGCAGTAAAATATTTATTGTATAAAAAATTTATAAAAAATAAAAGAACAGCTATTGATCCAATTTACAATGATCGATTAGTATTTGGAGAATATTATCACCTATATCCTCAATTGAGAAAAAATAAGATTTAATTTCGATACAAACATGAATATAATATGTAATAATATAATATAATTAATAATATTATAATATATTATAATAATATTAATATAGGTACCAATATAAATATTTAATATAATATAATATAAAATTCGCGTTATCGCGTGCGGCGAAAAACAAACTGATTTGATTTTCAAACGCGGGCGGCTGACGCGAACGAATTCGTTGGCCTGCGCGACCAGCATTTCCGGTGTACGTTGAACATTACCATCTAATTATATAGGTTTGATAATTTTGGTCGCCGCGTTTACGTTTACCGCCACTGCCACCGCGGCAGTGTGTGCGTACCTCAATAGTCTGAAAAATTAAGGCTACTTGGATGTTTCCGATTTTAAATCTGAAAATGTGTTAAGATTCCTATAGGTTCTTTACTAGAAAATATTAAGAACTGAGTTTTACATTTTTTACCTAAAAATTTTATCTAATTTACTAATTTCCAAACCTTTGTGACATAGAAAAAAACATAATTCTAAAAACATTGTTATTTTTATAACACAGTTATTTCCTCAGTCATTTTTTCAATTTAAGTTTTGTTTATTAAAAAAAATTTATTCTAGAATAAAAATAATTTACATATTTTTTATTATTAGAAAAAAATTATTAACTAAGTATATAACACTATTACTACTGATATATCTAAATAAGATATTAGGCAGCTTATTCAGTAATTCAAATTCATATAAATAATTAATTTTAATTATTTTGTATAATTTTCCTCTAAAAAATTAGACTATTGAAAACTATATAAAATAGTTAATACAAAAGAGAAGATACGAGAAATATTCTACCATTATATGAATTGATAATATTTTTTTTTTTTTATATATACTATATTTTTATTAAAATAAAATAAACATTTATCTATTATTGTCATCAAGAAAATATAAAATTGAAATGCAAATGTTATATTATTAATTAAATAGAGTCTTTGGTTACAACATAGTTTAAATTTTTCAATTTTTTTTTTTATAACTCGAAATATTTAATTATATTTTCAATTTTTTGTTCACTTCAAAACCACAATTATTTTCTTATCCTTTAACAAAAACCCACTCAATTATGAGTATCATAGTACATACAGTTTTCATCCCAAGCCCAAGGTCTTCACCAAAAAGCAATTCTGCTGGTAAAGAACTTGAATACGCTTAAGTTGAGGTGTTCTGAAAGAATTAATGGTAAACTTTCATATGATGAGGAATTGTTTATGTAAGAAAAAGTTCTTGCAATTCAAAATGACATAAAAAAGAGAAAATTGCAATTGTCTTCTTACGTAATAATTCAGAACTGAAATAAATAATTATACAAAATAAAACATACTATGTTTTGAATATTTTGTAACGATAAAGGTAGATTTTTCGAAAATTATCGGAAACAAATTTGTTAAAATACAACATGAGTGCAAAATTTTTAAATCAAAAAAGAGTAGAATGTTGTTGAAATCGTCCCATAATGACGATGTATAGACTATAAGATGTAGACCATCAATTCACGAGAATAATTCAAGTAAATCGAATATTACAAAAAACTATTAAAACAAAAAAAAATATTTACACTTTTGATCCAAAATTTGGCAAAATCATGATACTATATATTAATATTCGTGTATATTATTAAATTCTTTCCAAGCTTTGTCATCAAATCCATAATGATTTTCATCGAACAAGATCACGAGTCGATATTATCAAGAAACTTGATGCCGATGTGAAAATAAATATATGCTCCATCAATTAGGTAGCACACAAAATTCTGATTTTTCTCTTTTCCCCGAAAATTTCGAAGGTCTATCCAAAATACTAAAAAAAAATCTAAATTCATCAGCAGTCCGAAAAATTGGATGATAATGTAATTTAATCAATTTATTGATATCTATTTTTGTTATAGTTTAAGGTAATTGTATTTCAATATTTTGCGTTATTGCATTATATTCAACCAGGAGTTTTTAATTATCTTTAATCGTTATTACCTTATAAATGATGTTGTTATTATATTTATAAGAATTTAATTTGTGAACCTAAGTTATTCCTTATTAGTTTTCGAACCCTCCATTATAAAAAAAAAATATAAATATTTTATAATTTTGTTAAAATCGTACTATATTTTTATTATTATACAATATATTGATATATTGTAGTACCTACCCGACTCGCACATCCTAGTGACAGGATATTTTTTTTTCTGAGGGAGAGAAGGGAACGAGAAAAGAACGAATTCCATTTTTTTAGGAACGAGGAATAGAACGGATTATTTTTAATATTATAAAATGAGGAATGGAAAAAATTCCTTTTCATAGCTGGTATCAAAAGAATGAGAAATGGAACGGATTCGTTTTTAAAAAGAATGCTAACAGCACTAAAGTTTCTCTAAATTGTATTCCCAATAATACGAATTGATACAATTTAACGTCATCGTCGTGACTATGATATACGAGTATATGTACATAGTGAAGTTAAATAGTTAAAAAAGTATTGGTTATATATGTTATGAAGGATAAAAAAGCAAATTTTAGGTTTTTTTCAACGAAATGAGACCACATATAGGTATATGTTCAAGTTTACATTTTCAATAATGTTATATTTCAAGTATATTTCGAAATGCTTTCCTAGAAAAATATGCAATACTGTCGAATCTATAGCTAATTTACAAACACGTGTTTAAAAAAGGTGTTTACGGTGAGCAGCTGAACACTGCTAGAGTTTTGTTGAAATCAGAAATCGCTCAAACAAGAATTCAGTTCTCGATTCAAGGACAATATATAGCAGACGATTGTGGAAGATATACAATCATTTACAGAGAATACTTTTGTAGTTGCAGGTACCAAAAATCCAATACATAACCGTTCCAAAATTAAATTGAGTTAAAATAATAAACGATCTTTCATAGCGTTTATTGGATATATTCAAGCAATGTTAGTAAGTATGTCAAAAAAGCAGTTGATGTTTTAAAATCGGAGATAACAGACAAATGTATCATCAGCAACTAAATTAACAACTGATGGTCAACGGAATCCATTTTTTCGATACGATCGAGATGAACATGACCCAAACATTAGCAAAAAAAATCTATTGACTGATCGTAAATAATAAGATAACAGTCGTGGTTGAACAACATATAAAAAATACGACAACGATCAAATGACAAATACCCGTAAAATAAATAGAAAGACACATGGCACATACCTGATTATATGGTCGATAAAGGTGAAGAGAAAACTCAAAGCAATGAGAAGGAAACCAACGAGGCAATAACCGTCCTTCCGAGCAAATAAATGAGTCAGAGATCATATTAGTTGAATTACCCATTAATCCCTTAATCAATAACCATTATTTTTCAAAAAAAAAAAAAACAAAATTATTAAATCAATTAAAATGCTTCTATGTACAGTCTATAGACGAGGATTTCATATGTAAAGATCAATACGAAACTTTTTGTGAAAATGTAACAAGAGGATGTCCTTATGTAAAGTGTCTCATCAAAGAAATACTTCTTAAAATAATTATTGAGTCGAGATCCGATGTATCCTTGTATCCTGTATATCGGAAATTGCCTGAAATACGTTATAATACGAAACACTACTCATAGACGTTCTTTCCATTGAAAACACAATAATATTTACAACGCTGTGGAAATGAAATTAACAATAGTTAATAAACAAACGTTTTGCACAATCACCGTGGAGAAAATTATGGAACAACAGATATTTCCTATAATTAGTCAATAAAACGGAACAAGTATACTAAGCGCTGACATTTTTAGAAAGTACACACGCTATATGCGATTTTGAAAAAAAAAAACAAACATACCTAGTATAATATTATATGTTTGGACTTGAGTAGTATAGGTATTGTACATTTTATAATATAGTGTGTTATTAATGTTTTTATGTATGTATATACTGTTACTATTTTGGGTGGACGGAGTCAAATAAGAGTTCTTGAACAAAGATTTTTCTGATTACAAATTCGTTCAAAGGGGTACTTCAAAAATGCTATTTTTTATTTCCATAGCAATTTTGTTAAATGTAATAGACAACTTCTGACAATTACTAAAAATGTTGATGAATTCGAAAACAATCCAGCTAAAGACTTAAAATGTACATGTTAAAAGTTTACCAAGTTTCAATTTGTTTTTAGGTATTGTCAAATGGGATTATGTTTATTTAGTTATTCTGAAAATAATGATAATAATGATTTTGATGTTTTTAAATTTAATTAAATTAAACTTAATTACACCAAATATGTATTTTTGTGTCTATTTTATTGACATGATATACCTATTTGTCAATGTTTTTTTTTAAATTTCGGTTTACTTAATTCCATATTTTTTCATAATATAAGATGTTTGTTAAAACTATATATAATAAATAATAACTTATAATAAGCTTTTATATAAAACGATAAAAATGTCTTTCATAATATCAATACTATCGATATATTTTTTTATTAAGTCCCCGGACCACTTTTATCATGTTACGATGGTATTTTTTTAAATATTCTGCTGTTGGCGTATGATTTTTCCGTTTTTTGTTCATACCTATTTTCCGTTTTCCTAAGCTCTGATAAAAAAGTACACTCCGTATCTCATAACAAAAAAGTACAATCATTAATGTAAAGTAATATATAATTAATGGTATAATATACTCTTTATCGTTAATGTTCATATTTTCGAGTTTTCTCCGAGTTTCTAAATCATGAAAACGAAAATTTCCCGACCATCTTCGTAGATCGTGTCTTTGCTCTATAGCGAAAATACTCCTTCCCTAAAGTCTATCTTCTAGAAAATGAAGGCTAGCCATAAATGCAAATATGGGATACTTCGGGAGCTTAGCCCACACCCCCCCCCCCTAAATTATTCATATCCCTTAAAAATTAAAATTGTTTCAAAATTGTTGTCTATGTTTGATTTTTTTTTTGCTTATTTACGTTTTTGTAGACAATATTATAGGTTAAGCCCCCAAGATTTTAGAACTAGTTGTGCCACTGATTCCATACTATTACTCCATACATATATATACTCCACTATTCCACTGATATATCGCAGTCTGAATATTTTTAAAATTGATTAATTAAAAATATTATCTCCCAAAAAACTTTGATCATCGTGTCATCGACTATTACTATCGATACATACATCGAAGTACACGAATAATACACACAAAAAAAATTATATTTGCTATGCTATGCTATGATGGACGACCTATGGTCTGTTACTTTTCCAGGCTTCGGCCTTTGCAAGTAATTGGGTTTTAGGTATGGGTTTCTCTGATTTTGGTTATTTTTATTTATTTAATTTATTTGATTAGAGATTATCGATTGCCCATTGGCCGGGACGAATTTTTGTTTTAGGTGCTATCGCTTCCGCTGGTTGGCGGCCTAAGTTTTGTAAGTAGATGTACGGGGATGTGGAGTTGCGATAGAACATGGCTTTGGCTTGTAATTTTATGTTAAGTTGGACGGTTTTCATGTTAGCTGATTCAAGAAGGACTTTGTTTCTAACGTATCGTGGGAGGCCGGTAATAGTTCGGAGGCAGATTGTTTGGATTGATTCCAGACGTTCCCATTGGCTGGTGGAGAGGAATGGTGCCCACGAGGCTCCCGCGTAAGTTAATATCGGCGTGATGTACATTTTTATGAGGGAGATAAAATTATATTTATAAAATCAAGGGCCATTAGGATTCAAAGTGTCATATTCAAAAAGAGTTGTTTTTATAACGAGTTGCTTCCAAAATGTGTTGCACTCAAACTAAATACTTTATATTCCTACATATATATAGAGGACAGAGATTATAATAATATTATCATAATTAATTGATATAATAAATAGTTAAGTATTAGTTATTTATATAGAATATTTCTTATTATTATTTGTTATGATTTAATTTTTAAAATAAATAACGCTATCTATGGGATCGGTTAAAATATAGGTTGATCCAATACCTTCGGTTTATTGTTATTAACAGAAATATGAAACATTCTACTGAGATGCATATTAAGTTGCATACACATAATAGTGAATAAGACGATCGTTATTTTTTATCACCCAAAAGATCGAACTCAAAATATCTGTTTACTTGTTTTGTTGATTTTGATTACATACCTATATTTTACTAATCTTATTTCACTGCCTCTGTCTTTTCCCTCCGTGAAACATGTCCAATTCCTTTCAATCGATTCTCTCTCATTTTATCTACTATCGAAGTTACTTCTATTATACGTATACTCATTTCTTATTTTATCTTTTCTAGTTACTTCACTCATCCACCTTAACATTTTCATCTCTGAATTTTCATCATAATATATTTTATTTGCGTACTACACAATTACAAATTTAGTATCGCAAAAAATATTAAAAATACATTTCTAGTGAATTCAGAACGAACTAAATTAATTATATATACAGCAATAACAATTTTTGATAACTTTATTTTAAATTACTGAAATTTATCCAAAATAAAATGCATATACTATTCTAATGGTATATATAGATATCGTTATGTCATATTTATTTCGAGAATTATATGTTATGAGTAAATAAGACACTAATAATTATCATCAAATACAGTTAACATGTTGTCGCAGAACAGGTATGTATATTGTTATCTATTTGTGGCATCTGGTAAATAACGATATAGAATTTCGGCTAAAAAATAACACTACCACGTGTCATATTCTAGTTACAAAATATGTCGTAACTAACTCAAAAATCGTAATCGTCTTCAAGCTATCTTCATCAGTATAGTATATCCAATAACAATGTCGTATTGGGAATTATAATATTTCAGTTTTACCTTACAATGGTTTTTAGATTATAAATTATTATTACAGACTTAAGTAAATATCGACTATTGACATTAATCAAATTATGTGTAAATTTTTTTTTGTTTTTAATTGAAATATATATTTTTAAAAATCAACTTCAAAACTGCATTGATTTGAACTAAAAATATGTTCAAGAAAACTGTAAAAATTAGAATTATAACCATAAAAGTACGATATTTATAAAACACAAAATAGATTTTCAACATAAGTTTATTCTCAAAAGTAACCCCGTAACACCCTGTATACTACTTTTATACATACAGAGTGTTCAAAATTATACAACATGAACCATACATTTTATGTTATAATGTTTCATACTTTTTGAACACCATACATTTGAAATATAATATATATAAATATACTATTAAATTAGTTGTTGTATATATTAAACAGAGACGACTGATCAAGTGTATCCTACAAGAATTCATTCATTGTAGCTTCCTCTAAAAAAAAAATAGATTAATTTTTAATAATTAATGAGACTATTGGGTCCAATAGGTTATATTATATTATGTGTTACATTATATTCTGTGTTTGATCAAATAAGAATCAAGAAATTTGTTTTTAAATAATAGTTTGTAGCGGAGTACATTGCTTTTTTGGACAAAAATAATAACTACCGAATAACAATCATATCAAATCAAATAAAATCTTTTTAGAATCTTCCTTAAGACTACATTTAAAGTATTTTTAAATTAAACGAATTGCAGATTTAAAAAAAAAGTCACAAATTTTAATATACTTCATGTTCAATATGTTTAAATATAGATATACATAGTATGAGCTACGCCACATATAGTACTTGCTTTGCTTTACGTTGAACAAGTATATTCGGTCATATATTTATGGTAAATTTTGGAAGTTTTACAATATATATATAAGGGAAGTTTAACTATGTCATAGAGTTTTCACTTTTTTCATAATATTACCCTGGTTCAGTTTCGGTTTCAGATAAAAGTTCTGGTACCGGTTACAGTTTAAATAAAAATATATTTATAAGATAGTATTTTACAAAAAAGGTCTCGAATAATTTTTTAATTAAATGAATATTTTTACTGTTAAATTAATTTTAACTTGAGCATATTTGAAAAATAATCCAATTTTCTGTCTTTTTTCATAATAATTTATTATACATACTTCATATATTATATTATATAAATATTTTTTATTACACATGTAATCAATGTGAATTTTTTTTTAAAAAAAATATAGCTTTAAGAAATACAATTTTGTATTACTATTACATATTAAGATATTAATAAAGTTTATGAATGATAAGCAATAAGCTTAAAATTAAAATACAACATATAGTGTAATACGTTTATCATTAAAAATCCAACTATATTATTATAAATAAATGTTATTATTTACAACAATAATAACGAGCATGTATATAATATTTCATTATTTCATATCTATAGTATAATATATTGACATTGTAACTATGTTTTTACGTTACTTTTTCCTTTATTATTTTCCCTTTGTATTTGTTTCTAATTCATAGGGAAATTTTACATCAATTTTACATTTAATTCTTCTAAATTGATTGTGAAGATGGTGGACTATCTTTAATTTCATCAAATGCTACTTCCATAGTATTTGTGCACGATTTTTTCATACAAATCCACACATAGTTGAACACTTCAGTCCAGTTTTTCGACAACCACAATTTTTAGCAATGCCTTTAATATATAACTACAAGCTATATATCTAAGTAAATTATCGGGTGCCAGTACTTTCAGTGTTGTAATGGGAGACAATATACCATTTTGAAATATCCACCTCCATTCTTCTTGATATTTTGTATTAGTTAACCATAACTGAAGTTGGAAATAAACTCTATATGAATGTTATTTGACCGCTTCTTATTCTGTAGGTAGACAAATTTTATTTTTATACCGCATTTTTTTAACATATAAAACCGAAGTCTAATATGTCTTTCTGTGGTACTAAAACAAAATTATTATGAACAAATTTAAGAAATTTTATTTATATTAAATGTGCTCAAGTTAAAATTGATTTTACAGTAAAACTATTAGCTTTAATAAAAAAATACAAAAAGTATTTTTTGTTGAAAAATGTTTCATGATTACCTTTATTTGAAACGTTTTTTAAAAATTTACAATATTTTTCATGTTACTGGCAAATGTTCAAAGTTTTAAATTTTCCTGAGCTTATAACAAAAGCTTCAGTCCAATAAAACTTTAAAAAAAATAATTGGTTCGTAATTTTCTGTTATTTTTCTTTATTGACCGGGCCAATATATAGGAAGATAATATCAAGAATTAATAATTGTATATTTTTTTATACTAATTATTTATAGATTCATTTTTATGCATTTATATGTATTTTTTTTCATTCACTTATCAATAATTATTATAAGTACGAACTCATTTTTTTGTAACCAATAATATTCGATCCTATTGTCACGCCCACTCCAGTGATAATAATTACCATTATTATTATTATTATAGTAAAAACCACCATTATTTTATAATGATAATATTATATAAAATAATGTATATGTATACCTACCTATATTCATTAAACGAGACGGCGTGGTATGCAAGACCTGGGCGAAGTGTGATTAGAAATTCCTCAGACTTCACTCAGTTTTTGACGAAATATAATTTCTGTTAGGTCATCGCACCATAAGTACCTACATAGTACGCCGTATATTATTATATTACAAATCAATTTATCATATAACACTGGGACGCTTGCACAGGTGTCCGTGTGTAATTATCACATAATAATGGTATCGCGCGTGTACGCCATAATCTGGTCTGGAATATTCTTCGTAGTTGTACAGCAGACACGTGTTCTGAGATAACAAACAATAAGATAAGGACGATAGCAAATTATTATTTTTCTACGCGTATGAACAAAAAAATCATTATACTGAATACCATATTATTGTTGTATAGCTGCCCGTAATGTCAGTAATGCGCAATAAATCAATGCTGGGCATAAACAAATTAATAAGTTAAAAGTGAAGTTAATTTTAACTTTTAACTTAACTTTTTTTTGGTTATATTAACTTTTAAATAACGAGTTACTTTTAATTAAAACTCAATTGAGCTAATTTTGAAATAATTGATACATTTTGATTTCATATTGTGTTTATTGACAAAATTTTTGAATAAAAATAAAGTTGTTTTTGTCATTTCTAATAATTTATTATATTATAAAAATTATTTATTTGCCATAATATATTAAAAATAAAATAAGAATACATTAGATTTCCCTCCAATAAACAATATTTAGGTGGACACTAATTTTCAATGAGTAATTTCCATTTGTTAGAATTTTAAAGAAAATAGTAAGTACCTACTAATTAAATATTTTTATGAACCTATTTGTTGTTAACTTTATTAATAATTATTAAAAATACATATTAATGATTTTTTAAAAATTTTAAATGCTTAAAGTTAAAAAGTAACAGTATTTCCAAAAAAATAATAGCAGATAGTATTATACTTAATTATACCTGTATTTGTATATCTCAAATATTATGATTGACTCGTACAAAAAAACATTATCTTAACTTAACTAAACTAAATTAAAAACAAACTTGTCCAGCATTGCAATAAATAATTATAATTAATATGTCATTTCATCCAAATTAACAATAATCATTGGCAAAATTGAAGACCTGGCCTAATAATGACCCATATACATATTTAATTCGAAAATTAGAAAAAATAATAATATAACTATTGCCTATTATAAGAAAAATAAATATGAACATTTTTGAGGCGAAAAAATCTAACAATAGATGCATTGTTTTATTTGATATCCAGCGAAACCGCAGCCAAACCTGGCCATGGCTTCATCGTCATACTAATTCCCCGTGGTGCTAGGTGGGCAACGTTCTCGGACCGCTAACACGACTAAGCGTTTGGACAGGACCGTACTATGCTTTGGACACACCATGGTGCCACTGGTGCAGACAACGGAAACCGGTAGACGTCGCCGTAAGTCGGCGTTGATATCCCAAGGCGCTTTTAAAGGGATATTTGGGGGGAGAGGTGCTCTGCCGATACCGTGCAGAACGGTCGGTGCCCCCACCGCGCCTGCCGATTGCCCGGCTTTTGGGTCGAAGTGACTCAAAAGTGGCTGTCCACAAAGGATGAGAGTGATTACCGAACGGGTCTGTGAACGCCCTTTCGGGGTTCCTCCCGGGACGCACGATCCGTCTACCGGCAGACACCATTACCGCGGAGGCTACCACTGGCTATAAAAAAAAGACATTGACAATTACGTTGAAAATTTATTTTGTGATTTGCGTTCTATATGCTTCTATCGTGATTTTTCTTGTTATTGAACCCCCGCCAGCAGTATATGTATTTGCCTTTGCCTTTTTCAAAAGTTCTGCTGCCAGCGCTCGATATTTCTGTTTTACATTTGCCCGTTAGGTTAGTTGTTATCATCCATAATTTCTAGTTTATTCATTTCTCCGAGTTTCCTTCCTAATCATGAAATCAAAATATTGTATATAACACTTAAGTAAAACTTATTTTTTTTAATTAATATAAAATGGCCAAATGACCCGATATATTATAGTGATGTCGTATATGCCGTTTATTATCGATTTTAGGGTTGTTTCTCGAGTAAATATTCAATGGAAATAACATTAAAATTTAACTTGATCTTTCAATGTACATTTTTATAAATCGTGGGTTTATAATAAAAGAGTTCTAACTGCTCATTTTGAAAAAAAAATAGCTTTTTGTAGATACGATTTTGTTAAAATTTAGGGCTCTCAAACTTTTTAATATCACTTATATTTAGAGAGTTAGTCAGAAAGAAAATATTCTAACTATTGATGAGAATTCTTATCGGTTTTTTATGGCCATCAACAGATAACACTATTTTATTTTATATTTTGTAGAGTAAAATAGTTCTATCTAATACACTGTTTTCTACCGTTAAAATAAAGGATTCTATATCAAACATATTAGGCCATTGGTATAATAATTAGCCGGTATCTGTTATATTATATAATAATTATATTATTGAATATTTTTCGTGACATGGACATGTGCTGTGTTAATCGTGTGATAAAAACAAAATTTGTAGGTATTGTCATCATATACATAATATTATGCTAAAATATGTACCTACATAATACTGATATTGTGCAATATTCTTTTCAATATTTTCACAATATTTTGACACTAAACATTACTTTGATATTATTCTTTAAAATAAAATAGTTCTACGTATAGAACTATTTTTTCCTCAATCAATTAAATATAATATAAAAAAAAATTGAAATAGATAAATTATAAAAAATTAAAATTTGAATCCTCAATAAAATTTGTGGCACAATTGGAACTATTGTTATTGAGATATCTACAATTGTAGTAGTCGAAAAACGAAAAATCGTTCCCCTGAACAATAGATAAATATAATATGGAACTCTTTTATTCTAAGTTTACGAAATTTAATAATACAATAAACCAATATTAAGACGACGCTACACCTGTATTTACTTTCTCTGTCAACCGATAGTGTTTCGTTAGTACTCGTTAGTGCTCGTTAGTACACCAAATATTTTCATTAGTGCTCATCTCCATTAAAAGTTATTCCCATTTCCTATGTATTTTATACAGGAGGCTGATACTAAAGACATGTGAAAACCCCCCGTTTTCGAATTTCGAATTTCTTATAGAATGGTTAGTACTTGGTTAGTGCAGAACATTTTTTCGTTAATATTCATATCAAAAATGTTATTCATATTTTTGTCAACACCTCCACCTTTCGAATTTTAGGTTCAAAATAGTGCCATTCGTTAGAGTTTCATCAGCGCACTCACGAGCACTAAATATTTTCATTAGTGCTCGTCCCAATATAATGTTATCCTATTTTATATTTATTTTACACAGGGGAGGATACTACATAAGTAATATAATAGTAAAACCCCCTTTTTTGAATTTCGGATTCAAATTAATGCTCGTTAGTCCAAAAAAAAAAAATTCATTTGTGCTCATATCCATAAAAATGTAGAATTATTCTGTGATGAAAGACTGTGTAATAGTAATTTAATATTTGATCTTATTTTCACTCTCAATTATTATTTAATTATAATTGATAATTTATTATTTATATGTAAAATCTGACCCCACTTCCTTTAAATAATACTTATATTTATACTTACCTCAGATAGTAGATATTTCATAATTAAATACCATTAAATTATTGGTAAATTATTTTTTAGTAATTATATATATATATCATATAATATAATATAATATAATATATTATTAAATTATTGTATTATATTTATTAATTTATTAACATATTATAAGATGGTCGATTTACAATTTGATTTAACCGTGCATGTTGGCATCAGATAATGTGTATTATATTTAAATATTATAAGATAAAGCAAAAAAAAAAATATATATATATATATATATAAATTAATAAGCTATATGCAATTTTAGACAATACATTAATTAGGAGTATGTAAAATGATTTAAATACCTATCTAAAATATCAATTTAGTATCTACATAATATTATATATATCTCTAATGCTTGTAGTGTGCTCGTATTATATTTTACTATACTAAACAGTAAACCTATGTATTATATATGTTACTGTAAAAGAAATAATCAGTTAGTTACATAAATATGTAAATATGTATGATGACATATTTTTAATATAATTAATTATTTTAATAATGAATTGTCTAAAATAACTTATGTAACATTTTTTCAGATTGTATTAAAAACATAAATATTATAAACACAATTTTCTTAGGTACATTGGTATTTTTTATATTATTATGAGTAATATTTGCTTGTTAAATTTTATAATAGTATTTTATTTTATGCATTTTATTAGCGATGTGAAAAATTATATGCTTCTAATACTATAATTATTTGTATTATTTTAATATCAAATCAATAACCAACTATATCACTTACCTAAGTTAGTATATTGATAAATAGTTATTAATAATATAAGTAACCATTATTTCAATAGTTAATAAATAATTTTCAATTAAACAAATTTAATAATATTAATAATTTAAACAAAATAATAAATTAAAATTTCCTGTATCACTGTATTACAAAATTCTATGATATGTACACTAATGAGCTTTTATGAAGCACTAACGATTGGCACTATTTTTGATTCGAAATTCGAAATAGGGGGAGGGGGTGCTGGCATATCGTAAATTTACAATTATTCATTTTTCGATAAAAAAAAAAAAACATATTATACTCATAAATTGAGTATAATATAATATAATATCAGCTAGGTAGTCAAATTAGGAAAAAGATTGGAACTCATTCTTCGAAAGCTGAGTGCTGTATTTTCCAGCGCACTGGGCCCTCAGCTAATTTCGGGCACCTTTCTCATATTTATTAATAAATTTACGGGCTCGATATTGATTTTCTAAATAAACGATTATTATTTCATATTCTGCAATCATGGTAAAAAATTCTAAACGATTGTAAACGATTGAACTGATTTTGAAATCTGTAGAAGTAGGTATTTACAAATATTATTTAAAATGTACATTAATTGCGCCATTTTAGACAAAATATAGCTATGTATCACTAATTTTCCACTATAATACTGGTATTTTTAGTTTTATTGTTACGGTATATTATTGAAAAATTAACAACATTCCGGATTTTACAATTTACCACTTGGATATCTTCTAAATTTGACAAATTTTAAAATCGTTTTTGATCGTATAATTTTGGAGTTTAAACCTTAGAATTTATACATACTTATATGAAACTAATAACTTTGTTTTACAACCATGGCCAAAATATCTAAAGGACCAATCTATTTTTGTAGGTCTGTAATATAGTATTTTAAATTTCCTGTAAAGTATATATTAAGTTTTTGAATAAATTATTTATCAGAATTTCTTTTATAATATTCAGATATAAATTAAATAATTATTTTAAAAACGCCCAGGCTCAATATTCCAAATTTTCCATTTACAATTTTCACAAGACATTTATACTATAATATACTATAGTCTATAATTATACTTTATATACAATATTGTCTGTTCTTGTGGTTATTGCATTTAAATACTATAGATTAAAAATTTTCTTTAAAATTAAAAAATAATTTTTCGTAGCATTACTTTTAATATACGTATCCACTGTGCAAAATAACGGTTACGGTTATCTATGTCATATATATATATTTCAGATCAAGTTTGAAAAAAAATAAACGATATTCTTTTATTAGAAATATTCACAATTATCTATAACGATTAACCCCCACGACCTTCCAATTAACTGAATTAATTTTCAAATTTTCTATCTATTTTTGAGCTCAAATTTTAATTTTAAGACCTAAAATTTTAACACAGCATTAAACACACCTATCGTCTCTAAATAACAATAATAATTATAATGATTATTTAAATTTTTTAATACCTTTTTCATAATATTTTGTATTTAAACTGGAGGATAATAGATATACATGTTATTTTATCAAAAAAAAATGTTTTTCTCAAATTATATTCATAATTAAAAAATATTTACATAATATTTACAAGTTATATCTTCATATTTTTTAGGACAAAATCTTAAAAACAGTTATTCATTTTATAAAAATCAATTGTTTTTTGGGTTAGGGGAATTTTTACAGATGGCATAACATCAGTTATATTTATGCTATCGAAAGAACGACGACGGTTTAATACAGATAATTTTATCTACTATATTGTGTTTCATAATGAATTACGACTACAGCCCGAAAAAATATTTTTATTTTCGGTTTTGTTAGTAAATATCTTAATTACACTACAATAAATAATGGTACTGACATGAAACCATTTTTAAATTACTTTTAAAATTTACATAAATATTTTAAGTTGTTAAATATTTTTTTTCATAAAATTTCTTAAAATATCTTATATATAACCTATATAAACTATACCTATATATTTAAATCAAAAAATCAAAAGACTTTATTTTTTTGTAAATAAATCAGATCTTTAATTTTGGAAATAAGTTATTTTTACCTATTTTTATATTTAGTAAAAAAATTTTTTTTTTCGAAATTCTTTCTAAACTAATTTTTTTTTTTGAAACTAAGTACGTTATTCATAAGATATGGATTAAATGTATGCCAAATTCAGCTTTCAAGGAATTGGTTCCAATCTTTGCCATTTTCTTTGGTCTACTATACAACATGGATATAATGAACAATCATAAATAAATAAATATGATAATTATAATAGGAATAATCAATTCAAATTTTCAATTATACCTTTCGATACTCAAGTTTGGTATCGAAATATTTGTGGTATGAAAAAAAAATTAGATATACTGATGAGTGATGACCAATTAATTATTATTTATTTTATAAACAATTATTTTAGAAACGTTAAATAACTATTAACTTATAAAATTTAATACACCCTATATGTTTAGAACATAATTATTTATTTTGTAAACGAGTATAAAACACTGAGAAATATGCAAAATAAATATAATATTTGGTTTACTACAAGTGTCATAATGTGGCTTACAAAAATTTAACCCTTTTTATATTCTCTGCTCTATTTAGGTGCCTACATATTTTTATAATAAATTACATTCGCAGCATAAACAGAGATTTTAAAAATGGGCAGTTATAATTCTCATGAGATATTGAATACGTTTAATAACAGTATACCTACACGCGGCAGTGGTATTTCAGTTGTTGACTGAATAATATATTATTTCATAGATATTAATAATGATTATTATTTGTAGCCACATGACTGTATTACCTATTAATAAAATAATTTGTTCGATATCTAAATATCTTATTTTCCTAATGTTGACTGTTAAGAAATGTTTACAAAATATAATTCTATTAGATTGATAATAAGACAATAATATTATGTACATATGGTTTGTTTACTTTTGAAAAATAATGTGATTCATTTATCTATACGAACCCGCGGTTATTTTTTAGTTTATGTGATATGCGTATATGATAGTTCTTCAGATTTATAATTTTCCAGAAAATAGTATCTACCGCACAGAAATATACCCAAAAAGTTTTCTTTTTAAATATTTAATTATTAATATATTAATTTATAAAATTGTGAATATAATTTATTAAATATAATCAAATATATAATTAAAGTTAAAATTATATACGTTGTATAGTTAAATATTTTCAATATTAAACATTAAGTATACCGAGTTTATATGATAAACTATACTAAGTAATACTATATTTTATTCATAAGTTGTTTATTATAATTATTTTCATTTATAGTAGAATTAATGTTTTGGAATTAAAAAATTTTAGGGTAGGGTAATTAATTAATTTCACTAGGAAAAATATATTTTTATAATATTGTAATACATAATTATTTCGAAAAATTTTCTTCCAGTCGCATTTATATAATTAATATATAGGTACAATGTATATTTATATAATTATACAAGAATTTAATTTTTAGTAAAATTTTAAAATTTTCTAATTTGTACCAAAAAAATCAACTTATATTATCTATTATTATTTATTTTGTTATTACAATATTTAAAATATTGGGTTTCGATTTAAATGAAAATCTTATACCTACTTAACTTAAAATTGAAAATATTTATGTTGGTATAGTTGTTACTATAATATTCTAAATAAAAGAATAAAAATAAAGAAATAACTCCATTCATACTGGATACATATAGCGTTCATCAGTATTAGGTACCTACTTAATGAATGGTGGTTATTGGTCGCTTCAATTGCTTACACCCAGTAATTAAATTGAGGGGGGACGGAGGGGGACGGCGTCCCTCTTCTTTGCTGAGCTTAAATTTGGCGTCCCCTTTAGTCAAAATAATTTTAATCATAAAAATGATATGTAAGTAAATACAATAAAAGCAAAA
>JAIPRL010004255.1:0-39760 GCA_025469235.1 Pemphigus obesinymphae
ATAAAAGAAAAACCGTTGTTTCCCAAAATACAAAAGTAACTTCCTAAAATTGCCCAAATTATTCCCAAATTATATAATTAATAAAAATATAAAAATAAGAAATTTGCCTGCCAAGTATACGGTACCCTAAAAACCGCATAAATAAGCGTGCAATAATGCACTAATATCTGGCAAAATATGCATTAAAAAGTTCAAAAATATGCTTTCATAATATGCACTAGAAATTTGGTTATGCACTTAAAACATGTGCAATAAAAAAAAATTTACGATTTTTTATTAAATACCCACCTAAAAAAGCCTATTTTTTTTTTATCTAAAATTACCCGAACAAAATACCTATTTATCCACTAAATTTTTTTTTAATATCTCAAACGCCTATGCCGGCTTACATAATTTTATTGTTGACTGCAGTCGAGTCGTCGGCACACGAGATTTATTTATATACCTACCTATCTTTAAAATATGAAAATATAATATATGACAACAAATAAAATTACTATGGCATAATTTATTTATTTTCATTTTTATAAAATAGCATAACATTATAAATATAATATATTTTAATTTTAGTTTGTTTTCCTATTACCTTTGATTATATAATATAATATAATCAATGCTAATACCTAAAGTACGGAATATGCACTATAAATCGAAAAAAGCTCGAATATGCGCTTATAACAAAATAACTTAAAACGTGCATTTATGTATAAAATAAAATTTCATATTCTGATTCTTGTACATTTGAATCGGATTTCTATCTTTAAACGTGTGTTCATCACTCAAAGGAATCTGTTCAAATTCCTATATATTAGTTATATGACATAAAATGTCAAAACGATGTAAAATTGGGTTACTTTTCCCCCGTAATATTTTTTTAAAAATTACCGTTATCAAGAATTTTAAAATTATACTCTTAGACTCTTAGATTTCTAAAATGTTGAGCGTATAGTGAAGAAAAATGTATTGGTTTTAAAATGTTTTTCGTTTATTTTTTATTTTTATGAATGTGGGACGTAGGTAGGTATACACGTTTTCAGGTAGATATTATATGGAGTAAAGTAAGAATTTTCAGGTATCGAGGCTTTTGATAAAAAAAAAATCGTTAGGGATAGTTGATACCTATTCTTTAGAGGTCACTTTTTGATTATTCCATTAGTATAACCGTAACGAAAATTAACGATCGATATTGTTATAGAGTTATACATTAAAAAATAATAAATAAATTTGGTCATACCTATAGTTACTGAATTTTATATATTTATTGTTTAAGTGTTTATATACGTTTTTAGGTAGCCGGTAGAAGTTGAATAGGAGGGGATGAGGATATGAGATGGAGGCCCACCACAATTAAAGGCATTTTTAACTGTAATGCCAAGTAACTCAATTGCAGCATCTTACATATTGCACCAAAAATAATATAAATAGAAAAGTAAGTAGGTATTATAGCTGAATGTAAAAACATTATTAAACATTAAAATACGTATATTCAATTCAATCAAATGGAAGGAGTTTTAAAGGTACTAAGGTTTGTATTAAGTTTTAAGGTAGGTATGTGATAAAATGTTCAAAAACTTTTACCACATTAGGTAATTTATAAATCACTCATATAGTCGATAACCATGACTAGTTTATTTGTTATTTTATAATTTTATAACAATTTTTCGTGATATTTCCATTATAAAAGGTAGTTTTTCGTTACTCTTTTGAAAACTACATAAAAAATCAAAAAATTATCTCTATAAAGTACCGACTAAAACAAATTTTCTACCAAAAATCTTAATAGGTACCAGAAAACTCTTACTATACTCCTTCTGCCCGAAAAAGTGTAGGTATACAATATACATTCAGAAAAAATATATATAAAAACAAATATTATTGTAAAACCAATACATTAATCGCTACGCTCAGACTCTAATATAAAACAAAACGAATAATATCTATCTCCCTAGTCCCTAGTAACCAAATCAACAATTTTCCACGTAACTATGTAATAAAAATATTATAAAGCCAATATTTCTCTCTTTCCAGTGACCAAATTTTATTCCAAATTTTATTAATTTCATTCGTACAACTCTATATTATGTAAAACAATATAAGTATTAAGTAGTAACTTCGGACGGACGGACACGAAGGGAATATAACTTATAAGGTAATAAGGTGTCTAAACTTTTGTTTAGAAACCCAATGCTTGGAATTTTCACAGAGTATGTAATATTTTACTATTACATGTAGTATAGGTACTAGTTTTTACCTATGTTATTAATGTTTTTGTAAAAACGTTTTCCGGTATTATAGGTATTATACCGAGTTCCTCTCAGGCTTGTTTTACTGAATAAAATATAAATATTACCTAGGTACTATAGGAAATACAAATACTCGAATTTCGACGAACGAAGTTTTTCAACCCCATACTAATCGGATATTTTTATTAAGGTATTTTTTCCGGTAGAAGGAATAGAAATAGGTGTTTTGAAGCGAAAAACTTGTTTTCATTCTAGTTAGTAGGTATATGTACTTTAAAGAGGTCGTTCTTTTATATTTTGTCTTGATCGTAAAGGAAAATTATCGAAAATGATGTATATAATTATTGTAAATAAGAAACTAATATCATGATATTAGTTATTACATATCAATATAGGTACTTTTTGATACTCAACTTACATACCATACCATGTTACATGTAGGTATATATACGCATATAATATTATATACAGTGGCACTAGCTCTAAAATCTTGGGGAGGCTTTAACCATAAAAAAGGTCATCAACTTTTTCATTGAATTAACTTCCCCAATAAACGTATTTATGTTAATAATTTAAAAAAAAAAACAATTTTGTTTTTTAGGACTATGCATAATTTGGGGGGGGCTAAGCCTCCAAAGCCTCCCTAGTTGTGCTTATGGATATATATGATTAACCATAGTAAAAAAACGTGCTTGGATGACATTCTCAATAATAACTATCAATGAATTGACAAATGTTGACGATTGCAAATGTCTATAATTTCCTAATTTTTATATCAACATGCATGTATCGATTTATAGAACCTTTGAATTGTTATTGTTACGTATTTAATAATGATGCGAATAAAATACTAGTGGTGGATGTATTGAATTTGAATGTTTATTTTAAGCCATTATAATTTGAAATATTCGATAGTCGATGAATAATTACACAATTATAATATAATATATTCGAAACGTATTATGTGTTTAATAACGTGTATCAAAGAATAATTATGTAAAATATAAAACATTTCGCTCTCTGGGGTCAATGTGACAATATTATTAACAAATCATTATAATATAGACAATTTTCATATAAGGCAAAGGTACCTATCTAATATCTATTATCTATTAATATGGAAATATTGGTAAATTAATTGAAATGAGATTTTAAAAATAATCAAAACAGGCAAATGTGTCCCAAGTTATTAGGCTTAGCCATTAGTGATTTATATAATTTGGAGGTTTCAGTTTTATACGAGTATTAAAAAATTTCGAGGAATTTATTGTACATAAATATTCGTATATTCGTAATTCGTATATGTTATGTACCTAGAATAACATTATTATTTATTATACAATTAATATCGAAATAACAAAGAACCATGATTTATGTTTAATTATTATTAATATGGTTTACCAAATTATTCAGTCAGTTCGGATTTCGGACTATTCGGTTATTAGTACGAACTATACGATAGTTTACAGCAGGGGCGCATTAAGGGAGTGCAAAGGGTGCATTTGCCCCGGACGGACATTTTTACGGGGGCGGCACACAGATCATGGAAATTTGTAATTTTGTAATTACATAATAATATAATATATCTATATCATTTAGTTCTCATATGACAAAGGTTTTTGAAAATTAGTACATTTCCAAAAATTGAATACTTTTTAAAAATGTTGTGGTCAAAATTTAAAATTTCTGCTTCCAACGTTCTCTATAGTAAAGAACATACAAAATCTTAATCTAAATCTTTAGGTCTAAATCAATGAAATAATACATCGTTTTCAACCGCCTAATAATGTATTATATATTTTAAAATTGTTTTTTCATCGATCGTTTTTGTACGTAATTTTTATTTTATAAGAGTACCTATCATCAAGTCAACACCAAGAAGTAATTAAATAAAATGTATATTAATAATAACACCATGACAATGGTTTTCAATGTTCATGTAAGAAACGAGAAGTGGCTTCGGCCGAGAAATAGGTACTTACCATAGAAAATACAAAGTTATTTATGAGTTATAACTATGCCATGCTCTGCACCTGCGTATTTTATATTTCTCGTCTTCCCAAATAAATGTTTATCTGTTTATCGAATATATAAAGTAATATTGGTATAAACTATAAATCAATATTCAATAATAACTGGATCGTCCGTCTTTTAAAATTATAATTTGTCTTTTATTATACTTATTTTTTTACGTGATGTCGGATGTTGTGAAACGAAAAAAACCAAGTGGTTCACAGTTTAGAAAAATATCAAAATCTAAAAAGAAAAAAAAGAAAAATGCATGAAACAAACTTCTAAATTGGAGAGTTTTTTTCAAGTCAAGGTACGTATTCCTATTTAGTAGGTAATCTCATATTTTATATTTTTATTGAATATTAAATATTTAATTTAATTTAATTTATTGAATCAACTTATTAATAACTAATAAGTATGTACCTAAGTAGTATCTACCTACAATTTATATAATTTTTAAAAAAGCGATTTTTATTTACATTTTTATTTTATTTTAAGTAGGTAGGTATTATTTCAATATGTAGGTAGGTACCTACCTAATTTAGTTAGGTTAACTTAGTTTTATGACACCTTTATTTAATAAAAATAAAATAAATAGGTAGGTTGTTAAATAATTATTACCTACCTAAATAAATTATAAATAATAAATGATCAATTTCCTGACTAATAATATGTACATTTTATAATATATATTTTATTATTTTATTTTATATTATATTTGATATTCACTTTAAAATTTAAATTTAAATACAATTTAACAATCCTTGTATCAAGTTAGGTTTTTTTTAATAATAATAGAAGAGGTATAAAATATAAGCATCAATTTAAGTATGTAGGTATTTCAGTATTTGTAATTTTCAATTGTACTTTTCTATTATCTCTTATATAGTAACTGTCTAATACTATTATAATACCATTGATTATAAATACTATGTATAATCAATGATGATACCTACCTTAATATTTTAATGTGTTACAACATATTTTAATTTTTAATTTAATTAAAAATATACACAATATGTGTTTAATATGCAGTTTTGTAAAATATACTTCTTAACTATATTTAGAATACCTACATAATAAAATACCGAGGTAAAAAGTATTTAAAATACTCAAATACTTACCCAATTATATGTACCATACACTAATGAAGTAGATAAAAATATTAGTTTACTTTTTAAGAAAAACAAAATCATTTTTAGATAGTTTTTTATTCGATAAATATTGAATACAGAATAGATATTGATGAATCTATAGGTAGGTACTGTGTAAGTACAATAGGCATACATAGTAGTGTTTATATTCAAATCTCACTACACAATAATAAAATTAATTTTCTACATCTGATAAAAAAAAAATATATATATATATATATATATATATAGTATATGTGTCTAACTTTTAAAATACTAAGAGTATTTTAATATATTATATGTGTGATAAAATACTTTTGAATACTGTAAAAACAGATATTTAAAGCGTTACTATTAAAAATGGGAATTGTTTTGGGAAAATTAGAAAAGTGGCACCAGTTCATTAAAAATTTGTGAATAACATGGGTAAACTGTAAAAGTATAAGCTATAAATATCTTATAAACTCTCGTGTATAACTTGATAATAAATTAGATAGGGTATATCAAAATGTTTTTTAAAATGTGTACTCTATCTCGTTGCATCCCCCCCTATAAAAACACTAATAAAAAATATTTTTAGTGGGTCTCCCACCGTAACTTTCCTCTCGCCTGTGTGTTATAAATAATATTTAAAGAATTTTAGTTTAGTGTAAATTTAGGGGCGGAAAATTATATGTGCCCCCCCCCCCACACACATTGAACCTTAATGCGCATCTGGTTTACAGAATCATTCGGTAATATACTCGTAATTGGTATAGTTCAGTCCCTATTTTACAAAAAAATTTTCACTTTTCTTTTAAATAGGAAAATATGAGGACGTTACACCATCAGATCATGTTTATGTTTATGTTCTCTTCTTTCTATATGTACCAAAATCGTGAACCATCAATAATTATTAGAATATACCGCAGTATAATGTATACAATTTGTATAGGTGCATATATTATTGGAAACGTGTAAATATTATGTTTTAACAAATAACGTGAATACACAATAATAAAAAATGGTATTAACACTATTTTTTTAACCACTTTTAAATTATTATTTGATTTCTTGGAATTTCACAAATATTGCCTATACAGAACCCCTTAAAAAGAGGGTTTGTAACGTACTCTTAAACCCTTTTTTATTTTACAGTCAACATTTTATTGTTACAAAATAGTAATTATAATAACTAGGTAGTTATTAGTATATGCTAAAAATATTATGTTTACTAATATGTCATATACCTAACTCAAATTAAACGCATTTACTACACATTTTTTAAATTCGTACTGCACACTAAAATAGGGGCTAGTAGAGTTTGCATCAAACTATTCGATGGTTAATGACGACTATCGAATACTATTCGATAGTGTCCATTACTATATTATGACGTCTAACATGGTCTAACCAACTGTAGACAATATAGGAAATATACGTTCAGCATTCTTATTGCAACTTCGACAATTATTTTAATATTATAGTAAATACATTTATACGCGAGATTATTATTATTTATAGATAGTACTATGCCGTAGTGTCGTATTTTTATTTTGTAAAGAAATATATCTTAACTATTTTTAAATCCCAATAATTTAAATAGATAGGTATATATTTCTCTTTACAATTAGAATTTCGGAAAAAAAACGACGCTATACGGCATAAATAATCTTGTCATGGTTGAAATATACTAGGTTATTGCAAATAGCCTCTGTTGTTATCGCAAAAATAAAATGGAAGAGTAAAGTTTCTTATCATTATCACAGAATGGCTATCAATTATATATAAAATCAATTTAAATAAATATAATATACAGTTTCAATGAACAAAATATTTGATTTATTCCTTAAATATATAATTAATAAAGTTATTTTACAATTATTAGTAATTTATACTATATATTACATATATTACTTTATATTTTATCAGCCGATCAAAACATCGCCCTTTACGCTGCCATTTTATTTTCTTCAAGTGATAATACTATAGAGTGGGGGTACAACTGCAATAACCATAGACATATAAACTAATATGTCTATGGCAATAACCCAGTATATTTCAACCATGGATCTTGTCTATAGATTTGATAATAATAGGTCATTTTACTTTAATATTAGAAATGACAAAATTGTAATAAGAATGCCGAACGTAAATTTCCTATTTTTTCAGTTGGTTAAGCAGACAGATACTAAAGACCTGCTAACCCGGCCCATTTCATTTGGACTTTTGACCGGACCGGGCTTATAAAATATTTATCAGGCTCGGGCCGGACCGGGCTTTATTTTAAACGAAAAATATCTGGAAATGTCAAACATAATTTTATTAAAATAAGAATATAATAATAATTATACTCATAGGTACATAATAATATTGTTATTACAAAATAAAATATATTTAACGCAATGCAGGTGCCTGTAGTAAGTAGTATATAATAATAGATAATATTAGATAGTCTGTACATCAAGGGTTTCCCATAATTTTTCCTGGTATTATTGTTAAACCGTAATCCGAAACGATAATCAACGATCAACAAGTAATAAGGTAGGTAATAACTAATAAGTATAAATGCCTACCATTTAATAATATGTACGTAAACCAGTAGTAGCAAGGTTGAAATTTGAATCGCGCAGCGATCTACAGACGCGCGCATGGAATCCGACCTTCAAGCTGACTATAATAAAAGTACATTTTCGAATTTAACACAAAATTGGGCATAACTAGTTCAATCTTTTACACTGAATACTCGCTACCTAACCCGGGTTTTTTTAAATCAAACTTTTTTTGAATCAAGAAGGAAATTTTTTTTGAATTTTTTTTGTTCTGACCAGGCTTTCTTAAAACAAAGTTCGTTTAAAATCGGGTTAATTTTGAAATATTATTTTCGGGCCGGGCTATGGGACGGGCATTTACGAGAACTGATCGGTTAGTTCAGCCCGTGCAGGTCTCTAGTAAATACCTAACTCTAGTAAATACTTTTATATAAATTTATATAATAGCTGATATCTCGGTGCATAAGGAATTTTCACTGGGCGACGATAAAAAATTTATCAGAATATACCCAGACACTAGGTTATATAACATGCGTCCTCCCATTTTTTGCGGCATTGTCCCGTTTTTGAGGATTACCCAATCAAAGATTGCAGTTGTCCTGACAAACTTTAAACGGGACGTTTTTTGTTCCACTTTTAAAAGTGGGGTCCCATTTTTTGTTATATAGGTACCATTTTTCTAAAAATAATTTTAAAATTTTTTAGAAAACTCAAGAATACCTAACTTTTTTTTTTACCATTTTCAAATCGATAAATGAAAACGGTAGAAAATTATTACAATATTCACTTTTTTTTTTTTATTACTATCCCGTTTTTAATTTTAAAAATATGGCCACCCTACTATACACTCATCAGATGTGGATTTTATACTTATACCTCATTGTTATTAAAAAACAAATTATTAATGGAAAAACTATGAAAGGGTATAATTATTACTAATTAGTTACATTGTTTAATATATGAATCCTATACCTTTAAAAATTCTTTATTGCTCTCTTGCTCGTCCCCATTTAGAATACTGCCTTCTTATTTGTATAAAAATTACATCAAAACAAAACTCTACCCTAGAATTTGTTCTAAAACAATTTTTACGTTTTAATTCTATCAAATTTAATATTCATAGACCTCCCCATGGTTCTTTTAATAGTATTTTGAACTTTCTTGATCTTTCACCACTTAATTAACTTTTCTAATATCTTTATTATTTTATATAATTTATAGTTTTTCTCATTATATTAATTAAGAGTAAATAGTTATACTTCCCTATATTGTTATATTTTTGTCTTTTTGTACAATAATATTTTTTGTATATTCTGCACACATTGTTAAATATGAAATAGGACTCGTATCCGTATACTGAAATAAATAAATAAATAATACCTAATACGCAAAGGAAGATTATAGTTATGATATTAAATTTAATTAAAATTATTTTCTTAATCATCTTTTAAAAATATTGACAATCTATAATATCCGTATAAATTATCAAATAACCAAAAAATAAAATATAGTTTAACATTTAATTTTTATTTAAATTATAAATAAACAAGAATATATTATTATATGTATATATAAAATATATTTATGTCCAAATTTCAAATATTTATAATTTCATAAAATTTTTAATTAATGAATGATTTTTGCAAGTTTTTTGATCTTTGTATGTTTATGATACAGAAGTTTTTCTGTCACATACCAATTACTTCATCGCACAAAACTTAACTAAATTTTAATTTCAGAAAATACTTTCGATGTCGCCACTCTTACAGACATAATTTTGTCCTTAGAATTCTGTACTTACATTTAATACGATTATAAATCGAAGTAGATATTTTAATACTAGATTAATCATCAATTAATTCATTATTAAAAAATGCTTTTGCATCTATTCAGTTTCATAAATTTAACCATAATCATTCATTAGCCAATTATTTCACATTAGTATATACCTACCTACTATATTTTATATTTAAAAAAATGTATGTCGCCCAGTATTCGATAATAAAATCTATTAGGCGACAATATATTTTCACTAGTTTACTAGCTTAAAAATGCACCGTGGTCTACAAATGCACATACCTACATAAATGCTCATGATTCATTTTTGAGTTAACTCATATTTAATTCAAAAGCAGCCTATTGATAAAACTTTTAGTTATTTAATTTTTGTGATGGTCAAGTTAGACGAAGGTCAAGGATAAATGAATCATATTATTCTATTTTCATAACACAACATAAACAAAGATAAACCTTCAAAATTAAAGCATATTCTGATGCATCCACATAAATATTGAGCCAATAATATAATTCAAAAAATCTTAGAAAACCCTATCTACTGGCGATATATATTAAAAATTCAATAACAAGATTATTGATGAAAAAAATTTAAAAATATATATGTAGTGTCAAAAACTAACATCTAACAAATTGTTGGTTCTAGTCTCGTCTCTAGATTATATGCCTACATCCGAGTATATAGGCAAGGGGAAACACCCCTACATACTTTAAGAAATAAGTCTGTAAAATTAAGCCTAGTATGCAATTAGTAGGTAATTTAAGATAAATTAGTGGTATTAATGTCAGTTGGCATTTAGTCAATAACAAAATAAATATAATATGTATTAGCAAATATGTTATACAATTATTTATAAAAGAAAAATAATAATTGGTATTAGCTAATTAATAAAATATTAGAAATAAATATAAATAAAATAATACAAATAGTGGTGTATTTACGGAGGGGGATCCAAAGGTACTGGACCTCATAAATCCGAAAATATTGGTTCTAAACACTTGATATCTTCATAGAGTGTGTATTTTATCAATATAATTAATTATTTAGATTAAGCAACTTTTAAATCAATTAAGTACCTACCTATCTAGTTGTTTTAAATATTTTTAAATTAATTTAAATCCTTTGAACTTTTTATGAAGTTCGGTTCGGTTCGAATAAGAAATTGTGAATTCACTTCGGTTTAGGTTCGTTTAAATTTGAAAAAGTTCGGTTCGGGTTCGGTTCGACTTCAAAAATCTAGGTTTGTAACATCACATGTGTGTATATATATACTAGGGTGTTCCTTCATTTTTCTAAATTTTTCGTAGTTCATTTCTATATACATATACACACGTTTTTAGGGGGTGAGCCCAAAAAAATGTTGATATTTTTTTTCATCATCTATATAGTTAAGGAACACCCTAATATATACATGATGTATAATATCCGTCAATAGTGTAATTTTTCAACTTTCAATTCTATCACATTATATTATACCCATTTTATATATTATGTTATATTGAATTTGAATTATTATTTAATGAAACTTTTAACTTCAATTATTTGAAACATATTTGAGTTGGTTTTAAATTTACTTCAATGCAAAATTAAAAGTTTAGGTAGGTATAAAGCGTTTTTTCGCGATCAAACTGATTATGTTTTTTTTTTTGTCTTATCAATAACCAAACATGATAACCATTCCATTTGATCGGTTATAAATAATAATATATTATTGTAACCAAAACTGATTGTTTAATGTTTATAAAATTCAGTAACCAAATGTAATGAAAAACACGCCTATAGTTATAATTTATATATTGATATGACTATATGAGTCACTAATAGTATTGATTATACATATTATTATGTATAATTAATGCTAATAGGTATATCTATGTGAAAACAAATGCGATATTATGTGATAACAATAAATTTGTATACATAAAATATTTTGATCTTAATGTTATGAATAATGTAGTTATATTTACCTACAATGATATAGATATGATATATTTATTAATAATTGTAATGTTGATATAATTGTGTTGTTTTATTATTATAATTACATTTTGTTTTTGACTTTTATAAGGAATCATTTCATTGTATTATTCTTTAGGTCAAAATATGCAAAGTGCAAATACTAATAATTGGAAAATTCTTCTTAGCAACGGGCACCTACTATATCGATATTATGAGCATTTCTTTACAAATATTATGGTAACATAAACAACTATCTATAATAGACAAATTACAGGTATTACTTTAATAGACAAATACTTTTAGTTCCAGAATATAGGTTTTGATCGATATTTTTACTTACAAATTATTTTATTCATTTTATATATTATATTTATCGGCTCGAACTTAGAATATTTAACTACTAGCTATAGTATTATATAAGTACGTACGTATACTATAATATAACACGTGTTATATTATGGTATTGCTTATTGAGTATTGGTATATACTCATAAGGGCCCATGCCCATAACCGGGTACATTATTGGTAGATTGGAACTTTTTATTTTTTTTTTTTTTCGATCCCAATATTTTTATGTTTACATAATCCACTATCAAATAGATAATTTCCAAGAGGAAAATGTCCGTACCCTGACCCCTCCATTACATTATCCATGTATGCATTTAGTATATATATATAGGTATATGCATAGAAATCATAGAATGTCTTCGGAAAATGTAAATACAATCCAAAATTTTTTTGAATTTTAAGATTGAATTTACTGTATGTTTACTATTTATTAGCATTTATAAAAGTTGTTTAATAATATATTTAAAAAATTATTAAACATAAAAAGTAATATAATTTATGCTGTCATAATTATCGTTTAAACTTTTACGTTCGTTAACAGGTACCATTAATATCCCTTGATTTGTGTTTCAAATCAGGTTTTTTACTTGCTCTGGCTATAAATATAAGAAAATGCTTCCACATATTAGGTCTTATTATATTATGTTATTTTTATGGTTGTACCCGAAAATTTTAGTAGAAGGAATGCTCCAAATATTTCATCCCTATATCCATTATCGATAAAAAAATTGCATCCGGTTATAATTTTGTAATTTGTTTAATAATTTAATTAATGAGACTATTGGGACTGGAAAATATTAAGTGATAACAATATAATATAGATAATTTATGAGACTATTTAATATTTTGTAAACATTGACTAGGTACCATTTAAATAGCGAATGGCATCAAATAGTATCGTGGGTTAGCTATTTTGTGTTTTATATATTATTACCGATCAAATGAAATAGTTATTATGTTTGGTTTTTGATAATGATAACATAAAAAAGCATAACCCTCATGAAAACACGCCTCATGTTTAACTAATATTTAATACTGACGAAATTTTGAAATTATAGCTATTATATTATACGAGTGTTCGGAACGTTCACTTAACAATTGAATTCGTTCACGTTCACGTTCAAATATATTTTAAAAGAACACGTTTACATGCACATTCTTTGAAAGTATAAACGAATTCATCTGGTCATTTATTTTAATTAATTAGGTAGCTATTAACAAAATATAGGTACATTATTCTTGTTCATCATGGAACCCATGGTCGTTTTTATTTTATAGCGGACCCAAGGAAATTGGACTTATGAGTATTATATTTAAATCTAACCAGGTTTACAGCAAAATTGCATTATATTTTAATTTAATTTGAATTTGGATTTAATTCCTTAAAAATATGAACGTCATTAACGTTCACGTTCTATTTGATAGAAACGAGTGGCGTTCGTGTATTCAAAATATGAACGTGAACGCATAAAAAAATTTCTTTCCAAACAAACACTTTTATTATACCATCAGCTTGTGATATAAATAAGTAAATTTTATCATGATTTATCTATTAAAATTTGTCTTAAAAGAAATCCTATTCATTACATTGTTACGGATTATTATTGTAACAATTATTAACTATTCTTGTGTCAATAAATGTATCTAATTTTATGTTCCTGAATTATTCTTATACTGTATTCAGTATTGTTTAAATATTTACTAATTACATAATTTATAGTAATAGTTAGGTATAATACGTATTAGGCGTAATATCGTAATATACCTAATCGGCTAATAATACGTACACCAAGCTTCTCTCAGAATCGTTTCATAGTATGAAATGATTACCTAGGATATTATCGATTTTGCCATACCTTTCTTTTATTGACTCTGGTAGTAACAATTTCACTACAACAAGAAAATCTAAAACTAATTATCGATTCGCCACCTACCTTTTTTTCTTTTTTTTTTTACTGAAGTGTTTCATACTTTCATCCGTGCCGCACAATATAATATATCTAATACAAATAATTATTATTTTATGGATATAACATTAACTCGGCTCGGTATACGCTTAAAACTGATTTAATTTGCAATATTTACTATTGTTGTTTCACAGTAAAATATTGAAAATGTCTCCCATATTTTCGATTTATGTGGAAAAATCGATAGATTATGATCGCAGAGACTTGCACCTGGTATATACTGTATTTATATATATATATATGTGTATTTTATTACTTTTTTAAATCATAGGATAGTTAAAAAAAATAATATTATCAATTTCTGGCTATTTATAGAAATTATAACTTTTGACATTTTTAACTCATAAAGTTGAAATAATATGTTTTAACTTTTAAGACCAGATTATTTTATACAAAGTTAGTCGCACGTTACCACTCACTTTACAGTACAATCAGGGGCGGATTTAAGAAGGACCACCGTAGCAATCGATCCCTCCTTGGAGGTTTTTTCATCATTATTTGAAAAGTATACGGTAGGTGCGTTTGTAACAGGAGAATATGTGAGAAGTCAGAAAAGTTTTATGTCCGTATACATCTACTTTAATTAACGACAGTCATGTAAAAACTACGAGTGACACTTATTACTATTATTTTGTTAAAGAAAATGTAATTTCATTTGTAACTCTATTACTTTTGAAGTAATTCGGTAAAGTAACTCGATGAAAATCATTTTTTGTTACTCGAAAGTAATTGGAATACCTTTTTTTTAATGCAACTTGCATGTATAATTAAATTACTTTTCAAAAGTAATTTACCCAACATTGTCTTTTCGGTTCACACCGATCGTAAAAACGGCCTATAGTGCCTAAGAGGGCGTTCAAGTATTACGTCAACACATTTTTGGCATTTTTAGACCCCCATCATCCCCCTTGTCAGCAATTGTCAGCATACAACAGAACAGACCCCCTACCCCTAGGCGCTTACATAATACTTTGAATGCCCCCTAAGTCCTAAAAAATAATTTTCTGGTCGTAGCCCGAATTTGATCTGGACCAACCCGAAATAATTTCCAGGTGTTCCGAACCGAACTCACCTCACACAATATCGGCCGGGCTGACTCGGCCCGTGAAGAGCTCTAATCAAAGGCGGAACGAGGATTTTCGACACCCAGGAATCAAGTCTTCGTCTATACTACCCCCCTCCCCCACCATTTTCATCAATTGGTATTAGTATATATGCAGGAAACGGGAAAGAATAGGTACCTATACTTATTTTTTTGGAATACAACCATAAAATCCTAAACAATCGTATCAAATTGTGATTAGTACACCTGACGTGTACTTGCATATTTAATATTTGTATATTTTAAATAACATTCTATAGTCATAACCCAATTTCATTAAATATTTTCCGAAAACAATTTAATACGTCATATTATAATGACCACTATATACATGAGCACAATTCGAGGAAGACTAGAGGGTGCTAAGTCCCCCCAAAATCAATCCACTTAAATTGTGTATATAGCTGTTATAAATGATAATATACTATATTTTAATAGTTATATCAAAGGGATAATTATGTATGTGTGTTCAACGTTTATATTCAGCGTTGGCGCATGGATATATTTTTAATATAATTTAAAATTTTACTCTCAGAGACTGGAGAGCGTTATTTCCATGATATATCAAATTTTCACAAAATATACAATATTTAATTTTAAAAATTAACACACAAAAACATATTATATATATATATATATAGGCATGTGTTAATTGTAATTATTCGGGCCTCCGTTCTATAAATCATATACTCAAATTTCGAATGGCGATGTATAAACATAAATATGTATAAATTACATATTTTTTCCAATGGTTTTTATTTCTGTAAGAATAGCAATTATAAATACTATGATTATACGGAATAATAAAAGTTTATTTTTCTTTACTGGAGTAATTATTTGACATTATCTACTTTTATTACGAATCCGGTAACTTTCTTATAGGTACAATAATAATATAAAAACGACAATCGTGAAGGACGAATGTCAACCGTCACGTACCTTTATGATGTCAGATGTTGATATGATGCCTACCTTCTATAATTTAATACGTATGTACAATGTTATATTGTGTATATTATAAAAGTAACCAGATATAAGGAAACACGTGTTTATAGTCTTAAACAAACGAGTATGTATGTCCAGTAAAATATATACTGTATAGTTTATCACGATGATAATATTATATGAAGGGTTTAGGGAAAGAACAAGAATAGTCCGTTTTTTCGATTTTGAAAAAATTAGATTTTAAAGTTTGAAACGTTGTCAAAAATGTATCGAATGACATTTTGTAACAACTGTTGTTTTTCAGATCCTCCTACATCCATTGATTATTACTTACTAAAAATATTTTTAAAAAGTGTTCAGTCTTTCTATTTTTAAAAATGTTTTCCCCAACTTTACTTCCAATTTTGCAGGAATAAAACAAGTAATGTCACAATTTTCATTGAAACAAAAAACAACATTTTTCTTTCTGAAATTATTAATTATTATTATTACTATTAAGAAAATCATTATTTTGAGGAAAAAAAAATTTTTGAATATAAACTGTAATATTACCGTTAAAACGATTTTTAAAATAATTATATAGTGTACTTAAAAATAGCAGGTTCTCAGTAATCTTATTGTACGTGAACACGGAAACGCATTAAAATATATAATATTATAGTAGTTATATAAGCAACACGAACAATTCGTATAAATTATTTGTCTAATATTATGTCGATTTATCATAAATTAATTCACGTTAATATAATTAAACGTTATAATACTGGATTAATTCGGTATTATTATAATTTATAATTAGGCAGGTATACGATAATAATATAAACACATTAAACAAATTTTAATTTCAATGACAATAAACAGCGTCGAATTACAGTTATACACATTATGTAGGTAGTATTTACAGTAGGTAAATATACCATAATATAGGTATATATTTCTATACGTATAGGTACCTAAATATATATATACCAATACTGTCCTTGAAGTTTGATTATTATTAAACCCAAGTCACGTATAATAATATTCTATATAATGATTAATAATCATTAAAAATAATGATAATATGGTAAATAAATAAACCTCCTAATCTAAATATTTTGATGTGTAACCGTATATAGTAAAAAAAGTTGCAATATTTTGTACATTCCATATAATAATATGATTTATTGTATTTTACAATAATTATTATTCCCACTATAAAATATTAATATTGTATGAGTAATAATATATATATATATAATATCTATAAGTATAGGCATATATTACTTCACATAATTTATTCGCATTATATTTATTTAACGATAAAAATGATTATTAGTTTTAAAGTGATTAAATACAATATATATTTATCAGTTGGCGGACGTATATTATCGTATAAAAATAATTAACACATTTGATAACGATTTTAATTCATAGTATTCGTAATATTATACATTTCACAATATTATATAGAATAACCTCGGGTGAAGAGGTTTTTTTCTAATCTACATATTATAATAATTGTTTAATATAGAACATGAGTTCATGACTACATAATATAGTACCTACACAAGTACGCAAGCTGCACATGTATATATTATAATATAATAATATTATTATGCAATATATATACACCTATATGTAATGTATATATTTTTTTGGAAATATATACCTATTGAACAAAAAGCAATAGTGACAAAATAGTATGTTTCAATATAAGTAGGTATATATAAAAAAAAAATCATGATAATTTATAATAATAATTATCTGTTTGAATTTATTATGTTAATGTGATAATATATTCTGTATATTATGCTAAACAAACGGCCTATACAGAAACACTGCCGAACAAAAACGACGTATAATATTATATATAAAATAGGTACATAATACTATATATATATATAATATATAGTAAAATATAAATTAGTAATTATATAATTAATTTTAATAGTTCAATTTGTGATTAATTAAAAGTATACACGTTAGAGTATATATATAGTACATATTATGATTCATTGAACATTGTCGAATGGTTAATTAATACTTAAAAATAAACGCATATTACTCATTTTAAAACTGCACAGAGCTACGAGTATGTATACAATCCCAAGTAACATGAAAATGTTTATTAAATATTTAATGAAAATTTCAATATTCAATATTTTATAAATATTTAATTTTGATTTTATATTCATTGGATTTTCATTAAACGAACCAAATTTAAATGTTAATAAATATTTTTTATAATTAAAAAAAAAAAATCGTTATAATTAGAAAAATTTGTTTTTATAAACATTAGAAAATAAATGTTATAACAGACAAATTTCGTGCAACAATTTCCTATTCGGCCTGACATTCTCCATCAAACAACCTAATCTATACTCTACCTCTACCTATCGGCCTATTTATTGGGATTACTTTTCAATCGAAACTCCAGGTACCTATATTAAATACAGTACATATAGTAAATAACATATTAGGCGATCGTAGAATATCTGATCGATCTAAACGAGAAAAAGATCCAATATATAGGGTTAACGACGTAGGGGAACTTTTCCTGAATATTCTTTTAATGTAATTGACTACTGCTAAGAAAGGTTTTTTTTTTAAATTGGAACATTAAAGGGAAAAAAAGAGTGGTGGTCAATCATTATTCAACGATGAACGACCAGCTCTAACTACTCGTTCGAGAAAGTTGACATTTTTAGAAAATATTCCGTTAACGACATAGATACACGCACAGATAGGATTTTTTAAAATTTGATCTTTAAGGGTTAAATGGGGTGGAGGGTAAATTATTATTCAATGTCTAGCCCACACTACTTTTCATAGAAAGTTGACATTTTCAGAAAATATTCCTTTAATGACATATAAGCACACGCACAGAAAGGATTTCTTAAAATTCAACGTGTAAGGGGAAAAAGAGGGGAGGTCAATTAATATTCAACACCCAGCACAAACTACTGGCCGTAAAAAATATTAATTAAATTGTAAAATTGTTAATGGACGAACTGCAAAGCCGAGTACTATATTTCGTACTATATTTTTATACTATATTTCGTACATATTTAACTTACAATATTAAATAATAAATGTTTATTAATTATTGATTTTAATTTAAATGTTTGTTTCTTAATAATTATAAACATTGAATAATGATTGTACATTAAATATATTTTATATTTGAACATTAGGTAAATAATTACTCAATATTTAATTTTAAATCAAAAACCAATATTTATTAATATTATACATTGGGAATTGTTACCTGAGATATATTACCTATATAGGTTTAATATATATTGTATGATATATATAATATAATACGTCGAACGAAATGTAGTATTCCCATCGTTCGGTCTTTATGTAAATCCGTTTTTCGTGTGTCTGTCTACAAATCATATATTTAAAAAATTTATAGGCACTTATAAACATTATAGGTTAGGTACATTTACACGTGTGCAATATACCTATTGCAGGTATTATAATATTGCAAAACAAATTAAATTCGGTGCTAACTATTAAATATAGTAAACACAATAGGTACACAAAACTTTGTCGACATACAGTATTTCACACGGTAGGCACCTATATGAGACCCGGCCTTGCAAATTTACAATATAACGTAGTATTTACTATATAATTCGATTCGATGCCTGTGTATTATTACGTGTCTAAAGCTTTAAAATGTCAATACGAAATAATAGGTATAATGTATAATATTCTGTGTCATTACTATTAAAAGGCCCTGAGTTTTGTACTAACGATATTTTAGAACTGTAAAACAAATTAACATAATTGAATTTGTTTTGAATTTTGGAATGTAATAACACAGAACATAATATAATAATATGGTAATAATCTTCTATAAAAATAAATGCAGCAATTTTTACCTCGGGACACGGTAAATATGATAAGACTGCAGAGACAGCTGATGATTTTTCGGAGAAACTGCACACTTTTAGTAATCGGAATAATAATCGCCGGGAACAATAATTCCCGAAAATGTGTTGGAATAAGAATCTCCAAATATTTGATACGGCTGTAACTCGGTCAATTTTGGGTTTAGGACCATAATCTAAACATTAAAATGAATTTTAAATATGCGTCACGTGAATCTGGTATCAAAAATGGAAATGACTATTTACATTTTTAATGCTTTCGGTGCGCGTTTTTGGAATAATTGCGTTTTTTTTTTAAACAGCAACCCAAAATTGAGAGTTACAGCCGTTGTTAATTATATGTATTTACAAAATAACAATTCGAACAATAGATTTTTTCACCTAGTTGGCCATAAGCATCCATCAATATAGAAATTGTTTAAAACAAAATTAAAAATTAAGTATGATCTGGTAGAGCGAAAAATGGTTCTCGGTAATATCGGAAGTTCAAAAATAAAAAACGCATACGATTTAAGAAATGTGAGTAACAACATTTGTCATAAAATATAACGGTTTATGATAGTCATGGAGATATATGATGATATATCTTATAATAATACTTGACGAAAAACGTACCTATTCATGTTCTAAGATTGTATAATGCATATACGTATTATATTAATTATAATTATAGTAATTATTAGGGATGGGAATCGACATGAACCGATAGTAGATATCGGACGATATTTAAGCTATTGGTTATCGAATTTCAGATATACCGATATTATAACCGATATATAATTTCTCAAAGAAATATGTTAATACGTCTTATATACTGTTTGAAAAAATATATTACCTACCTATTAATAATGATTTGAAAACTCTTTGGCTACTGAAATTTCTGTGGGAAAAACCACAGTTGAAATTTAAAAATGTTATTTGTTATTATATTAGCGATGTACCGAAGTAAGTAAATAAAAATGTAAAACTAAAAAATAAATGTTATTAACACTGCAGAGAGGGTCTCAATAGACTAAGTAGTACTGGTAAGTACTATAAGCATGTCTGTTATCAAAATTAGCATAATAAAAATTGCATGTGTTAAAAATGAAAAGAAAACCATTTTTAAATTAAAACTATCGGATAGGGTTTAAGTTTACTAAATCTAGGAAAAAAAAGCCACGGAAAAATAAGCCAAGAAAAAAAAAGACAAATTGTTTTAGTTTGGATTTTATACATGACACAATAAAATAATGATAACTAGGTATTTTTCATTGTATTTGTTGTCCTGTTAAAAATAAATCATTTTCAATAATCACAAATATAATAATATGGTATAGAGCTTATAGTCAATAAATAATCTTTATAATCTTAATTCTGAAATTCTTAATATTAAAAATCTTAGTAAAAGTGTACGGTATGTGCAATATTGCTGTTAAAAAATCTGGAATACTTTAGTATATGAATAATAATCAGAATCCAAAGATAATACAAAATAATAAATATAATTTAATTATTACCATAGAATACTAACTGACCATTAACACATATTATAATATTATAATCTGTGATAATTGAAAATTATTTATTTATTATACCGTTAATTATAATGTGATTACTGATTATACCCATTATATTATGAGAAATTAAATAAAAATGTAATAAAAATATTTAATTATCATTATTTTGTTATATTATGTATAAAATTCAAACTAAAATAATTTGTCTATTTTTTTCTTGGCTTTTGTTTCTACGATTTTTTTTCTCCTTACCCGGTTTACTATCGGGTTATGGGATATCGGTAAAAATGACCAACGGCCCACCCCTAACGTGTATACTATGGTACTACCGAGTTGTCAAAACCGAGATTATTATTGATCATAATATTATATTGTTCTATTGAACATTTTGCGACCGGCCATGCGTCTAACCGTGACCTCAAAATTCGTTTATACTTATAATTTACTTTTTGTGTGTATGCTGCACTTGCCACTACAATTACGAGGGCATATTTATTTTAATAGTAAATTAGTAAATATAGCTTTCTTTATAATAATACAAAGTTTGAATCATATCTCATCAATAAATATTCAATTTTTGTTTTATTCCCATTTTTAATATTGTTCTTAAAAATACCCATTTTACATGAGCTGTATAGATAGTAGATATCTACTACCTACCATACTGCAAATTGGTTCGATGATTTAGACTATAGATCTAATATAAATTAAAATACTCATGTAGGTACCTATATATACGGCATTGCCATCATGCTTGAATAATTTATTACTGTTTAATTTACATTTTACCCGATGCTCGTGTGGATTATTTTGAAAATTATTCTATTCGACGGTTTGTTTCACCAGGTATTTTTAAGCTACATTACTCGGGGGCAAAAAAGAGATTATTATCATTAAATCGAACAACCATATTATATATCGTGCATCCGATTCCAATATTAATTAATGGTCGATATTTGACCAAATGCCCAAATTAATAATATTTAAAACGTCGATTTGGCCGACTGAGTTAACTTTAGAGGAGGCAAGATGCCCAATCACTTTTTCTGTGATAGTTAACTAATGTAGTATTTTAAAACCTTTGCGAAATGTGAATACCCATTTATACTCTTTTTCGACATATGCTTCTCTAGTCTGTAAGTTATAGTTACTCGTACACTTTCAAAATATTTATTTTTAAAATACAATACTTTGTTATGAGTGATTTTTCAGCCTTTTGGCAGAATATTAGGTACCTACACCGTAAGCCATAATAATATATTATGTTATGTTCCTGAAACATATATTATATTACTTACTGTTCACAATATATTCTAATAATATTAGGCATTCATTGTTATAATTGTTTCATTAATATCGGTTTCATTTTTACGTTAATATAATATATTTGTAAAATAACAGTTAATTGTTTAACATAATTTTTGTAGTATAGATATTTTACATAGATAGACACAGCAGATATCTCAGTATTTGAGATAATTCTCAAAAACCTACCTATATAATATAATACTATAAAGTATCGAGACAATTAGACCTTACATATTCGCTTTAATTTGGAAGTAGTTTTTACATAGACTTAAGACTTATGTTATTGTCACTTGTTGGTTATTTTTAAAATTTTATTATAGGTATAAGCTATATTAAACTGTACCTACATTTTGAGATTTTAAATAAATCGTATAAAGTTTTATAGTGTGAAAAAGAGTCCCAAATTTAATAATTATATTAATATATTATATATATATATATATATATATATGTGTGTGTTGTATTTCTGTATTCAGGAGTGAAACTAGCGGCGGGGGGGGGGAAGGGACTAAAGTTGCCTCCATCAGCCAAATCGGTTGTCAGTCGGATAGATCGTTAAGGGAAGTTTTGGAAATTAGTCGGAAAACAGCAAAAAAGTCGATGGGACTTTTTTTTTGCGTGTTTATGTTTTCAGGGAACATTTTTTTTTTTTAGCTTATTACGAAAAAAAAAAAAAAATACATTAATATAGTCGGCCAAATTAAGCTCGCAGCCCATTACTTCCTTAAAAAACAATACTCCGCTACACCCCTATTATCCATAGTGTTTTGAGTGTGTATGTACAGACATATATACGTATATATATATAGTACCAGCCAATAATCATAGCACAGCACTTCCTTTTTATTTCGTAACCGGAAATAGACGCGAGTTTCGTAAACGTCGTTGATAATAATAATAATAATAATAATAATCGGTTAAAAACTGATTTAACGAGTATTTTTGAAGTCGTTTTCCTCTCTCTCTTGAATATAAATTATAAATTAATATAATCTGTCGTTACTATATATTTGCCAAACGGTCTATCTCTCTCGCCCACGGAATTTTATATGAATTATTTCGGTTTATGCTATTTTCGTCGACACAAAAACTTCACGCCGCATGCCGCGTTCGCGGGGAGAACTCGGCTTATAGTGTGCATTGCGATTTGTGTGTATTCGGCAAAAACGGCTATCCGTCACACTGCGTTTCCCCCGCCACAATACTTCCTATATTTTTACAGCGTGACGTTTTTTTTTTTTTCGCACGATGCCAAAAACATGTGTCGTGATGAAATTATGCAAATAAAAAAAGAATAAATAAATGAAAAAAATCGGTACTTTCGAGTTCCAATACCCGACCTCGCTCGAACAGCCGGATGACACGTGGACATTTTCGATCGCATTGACGATTTCACCGTACACCTGCATTTAATCGAATTTTACCAAAATCATACGATTTCGAGACATCGAATTACAGTATAAGTACCTGTGCGTTTCGTTTTTTTAGGTGATTTCCCAGAAATTCTAAAATTTGTTTTATATAAAACATACTTGATATTATGTTTTCGCATAATACCTACCTACTTAATTGGTAATACCTACTTTGTGGTGGCTTTCGCAAAATACTGTCGATTAGATATTATATATCCGTCGATTTGTTGTAAAACAATACATCAGATACTAATAAATTCGTAAATAATTTTGAGCAGTTTTTGAAGTTCGTTATAATATTATTTTCAAATTTAAAACTTTTTTTTTGCTATTTTCGGTAGTTTTCTTGTACATTTCAGAAAATCACTAAGAAAAATCAAAAATTTATTTCTTTAAAGTATCAACCAGAAATAATTTTCTATTACCCAAAAACTTCTATTCGAGAGTACCTATATAATATATATATATATATAAAAAAATTACATTAATTTTTCAAAATGATTATTAACTAGATACCGAATATTAGCCAAAAATAATTACAATTTTATTGTTATCGTGTTAAAATATTATATAGTGTTATAATAAATATGTGTGTGTAAATATTTGGAAGTTTTGGGTACGTTACTTTTTAAAAGTAATACAATTACAATAATTACTCGTTAGTTCGTTACATTCCTAAAATATAGTGATATTATACCCACATTTTTTATGTAATAAAATTAGTTTATTTTTTTTTTTTAAGCTAAAAAGTAATGAGTTATTACCTATTAAAATTAGTTTTTAATTTTCTGATGCTTTTTGTTTGGAAATCTGTAAATCTAATCTCCAATATACACATTAATAATAAAAAATGTGAATTTACTATTTTTGATATCTTATTTTAACATTTAATGTCAATACAATTAAACACTTCGAAACAACAATAACACGATTGAAACTGATTGAAAAGTCAAATGTGGCATTAGTGTATTACACAACAATCTGCAACCGAAAATTATCCATTTTTATCATCTTTTAGTGGACAGTGGGCTTATAATATGTGGTTTTAAAATGGCTTAATGCTTAATAGTTAAAGCTAAAAATATAGTTATTCGTTTATTTGATTATATATATTATATTAGGGTTAATACGATTCTAATTTCTAGCGTAGCATATTGGACAAAATAAATTTTTTCTTTATCGGTTCACATCGGTTCCTCAGATATAGAAAAACCTATGATACTTACATAATATTATATACATACGAAAATGTCTTTTTTTCCAAAGTAATGTGTGCAATTATTAAAATTACTTTTTAAAAGTAATGAAATTATTCATAAATAAATGTAGCTAAATTACGCAATTTCATTACAGTAACGAGTAATTTCAATTACTTTATACTGGACAAGACTGGTATTTGGTGCATTATTATATTCTGGTTTATAACAAATTTTGATCATTTTCGGTTATATTATTTTCTTTTACGTTCAAACAAATCTACGGAGAAATTTACCATTTTAAAGTACCTACAATACAATTAATGTCCTATTTACTCAACTGCGTTCTACCTAAACGAAATCGACGACACGAAAGCGGAAAATCTAAAACTGTTGATGTTCAAAGCAAACTTGAGAAGTAGAACCAACGCAATTAACCGATAAAAAGCAGTTATAACAGACATTTTTTTCTGTATCGCGTTGATTTCGGCCATTAGTAGAGTGTTCAATTTCAGCCATTGAATATTTCTTAAATCATGATTTTTATCAAACGTCAAGGTATTAGGCGCGATAAGACGAAAAAAAAAAAACAAACAAACAACAATAGTTTTCGTAATGTTATTATTTTTCCATAGAAAACGGACATGTTTAAAAAATAATAAAAATGAATGGAAAAAAAAAAAAAGAGCAGTTCCCCTACGCCTCCCACTCCAAATTCAACCACCGTGTCCGCGTAACGTAGCTTTCACAATCCAATTATTATTGTTCACAGTCCAAACCATTAGATTTTCGAACGTGCAGCGTTCGAGGGTTCTCCTCGACGACGTCATCAAACGCGTGTCTAGACAATGTAAAATTAGGGGGAAAGAAATAAAAAAAAAAAAAAATGACGTTTACACGGGTACGTATAGTAGGTAGGTAAAATATGTGTTTACAAAACGGTGTCGTATATTATTTGTGTTTTATTGTCGGGCACGTCACGACGTGATGATATTCCAATATTATTATCGTTTCGTCATTTTTAATTTGAAAACACGCTGACCCAAATACCGTCTCGAACGAGTCGGTTTCCCCCCAGCTACTTGTTATAGCGTTCAGTTTACATATTATACATATTATCATTGACGTCGTCGGCGATGATAATTTCATGTTTTACACACCGTACACGACACTCGCAAATGATGCGTATATAGGTGTACCCGTTTAAAGGACATGGATATTAAATATTATTGCGCCTTCGGTAATCCGACGACGCTGTGCAATATTCCTGATGGAGATACAGTTTGCTACAATAGATCGACGAGAATCGCTTTATTTCCGAACACTTTTATTTACTTGTGTCAGTTATCAGCACAACAGCTGTTGTAACTCGATGTCGAGCAAAATCGTCAAGACAATTTATTTGGACAATGGAAAATGGAAAAAAGACAAATATTATTAGGATATATGTGATAATAAAATTATCAAGACAACGCGGTTAGTGATAACGGTTCTTATCAGTGATTATTATACGTATTATATCCATCGGACAATCCGGATTTTAGCTACGATGGAAACAACGCCGTTTCGATGGATTCGTCAACGCGCTGAATTCTTCTAGAACGTTTATCGCTCGAAAATACGATTCATTTCAGAAAATGTTTCACAGCGTTGCATTATCGAAGGCCCCATTTACTAGTCCGTATCTCGAGCAAAACGCAATACGATAAAAAATAATAGTAACGCGTTCGGCTAGGAAGGGGGCGGAACGTCGTTATGTCGGTTTTCTCTTCGGAAGACCATAACATTGTTGTAGTAATGTCACCGTCCAACTATTATTGGGTAAATTTGAATTTTGGAAGAAAAAAAAAACAACGATGTACCCAATTTCTCTCGTACAATATTATAATTTGTAAATAATATTATGTATCGGGACGGCGTATATAGCGTCGAAATCTGTCGAACGGCCGAAAACGTCCGGCAGCTGCCACACACAATATTGTTATTATTATCGTTCGGGGCGAACATTCTAGAACAACACATCCGCCATACACTATAATATTATTATGTTACGACGTCGCGTTCATTACACGCTCGGTGGACATTATTACCATTATTATTATTATATAGTCCGAGTACTTTTACTTTTATATAATGTGATTATTAAACTTTCCCCCCGGTGTTTTTACGCTTTCCGAGGTATTATTTGAAATTGCGTATTTTGCCGTTGCGACGAACGTTCGGGGATTGACGCGTAAAACAGTAGAGGCACAATAATAATGGAAAAAAAAAAAAAAAAAAAAACTACCTACAAAAACCTCGGCGGTCGACCCGACCGATCGAACTCGCCCGACCGGAGCGCGTCGAAGGAAAACCGTCGGCGATGACCCAAATACGATCGGCCCGGCGCCCGCCGTGTACCCGATCGATCCGAACGTTTGTTAATTATTGAAATATTTTATATAGATCCCTACCGGTGTGCCGACCACGAAAACCCATATTAATTTCGTTGTTAAATCCCAAATTTACACACCGGTCGTGTTCGAACGGGGAAAAGACAATTTTGTCGTCGTGCGGACGGCAAACAAACCGGAAGATCGGCGCGTCTTGGGGGGGTACGTGCGCCAAACTCTATCTGCACAATTCGGTGAACGGCAAACGTGTAAAAACATCACGAAATTACATACGCACGATACGATACCAAATATTTGTACAGGCGTTTACCGTCGACGAGAAAACGTTCACGAACGGACGACAATAATGATAATAATAATAATAATAATAATAATCGTTTTTCGAACGTGCACACGACCACGGTGCGGACGAGCGTACTTGGAACGGAGTAAAAAAACAAACAAACCATAACCTGAATCGACGGATAACGTCCACGGAACGTAATATTATAATATATATTGTGGAGAGTAAGTACGGTCGAACATGGCGACGGTTTTTTTCAACGCCGCCACTACCCGGACGTTTGGCAACCACTGGAATGCCGCGGTGACGGGCGGGCGAGAAAGGCGGCGCGTATGCGTCGCGCCATCTGCTAGTAGCACCGGGCCGCCGACGATTTCCCCGCGAAATCGTCGTTACCGTTCCCGTACCGCGTTCGGACGGCGACGTGAAAAACGGTTGACGGCCGTCATACTGATGTTGTTATTCGGTCGCCGGCGAAGAGGGCGAACCGAGCGGTGAAACCGAGCGGTTACGCTCGTGCACGTCGTCGTGCCCGCGCGCACGTACGCCCGTGCGGTCCCGTCGTCGGCGGCGGTGGCGGCGGCGGCGCGCGGGACACGGTTCGGATCAATAACATCCAGACGACGAATGCCTCTAACGCCCACCACCGCTCCCCTAGCGCGGTTACGGCCGACGGGTCGTAGGACGCCGACCGACCGGTGTAACCGTCGCGTCACCGAGGCCGAACGGTGGACGCGGGGTGCGGACGGCGGTGGTGTGGGGGGGGGTTTCATAACGTCGTGCCAACACCACGCCAGCGGCCGGTCGCGCTGGTGTACGGCACGGGGGGGGGGGTCGGGCCGTACGCGGTGTGCGTGTGTGTACACAGCCTGCCGTCGTCGTTGGCGGGGCGGCGCGCGAGGCAGAAAGGTCACACGGCCAAAGTGATTCTCATTCCGGCGCGCATTGCATTGCACATAGTCACGACTCGCGCACCGTTCTTAACGTTCGACACGTACGTACAGTGAAATAGAGAAACGAAATCGGTATCGTTACAGAAACGTTTTTTCTTTTTTTTTTTTTTTTTTTTTATTATCAACGCGCGCGTATATTTTACATACGCACACACACACACACTCGTCGGTCGTGTACTTACTCGTGTCCTTATCCGAAATCGAATTCGTAAATTCCCGCCAGTTGCCGACAGACGTGCGTACCGGTAACATTATCGTCCACAGTGCCGATCGATGATAATAATATTATTATTGTTGTTATATACATAAAATATATATAAACTATTAATCGTGTTCATATACTTTTGTACAATAACGATAATATTGTATCGAGATTTGAAATAATAATAATAATAATTAACGGAAAGTGGTGAAAGAGAGAAAAAAAACGTAATAATAATAATAATTTAGTAATCGGAAGAATACGTCCTATACCTACCCGATAATAACACGCACGGTTGTTGTTGGAATTATTAGTATACGATTCAACGGACCGTTTTTTTTTTTTTGACGACGACCACAATTCGACCGTGCAAACGAACATTTTTATCGTTGGAAAGAAAAATAAATAAAAGAATAGTTTTTGAATAATATTCTTCCGTCGGTTTGACGACATCCGGTTTTTTTTTTCTTTTTCCCTTCATAAAATACACGGTAATATTTTGCCACGCGCCCTCTGCTAATATGGCTTTCATGATGCCCGTCGTGAAAAACGATTACAACATTTACAAATCGAACCGGAACAGACGCGTGTCCGAATGTTCCAACGACAAGTCGACGTCCTCGTCGTCGGCCGGCGCCAGGCGGGTGCACAGCGGTTCCAGGTCGGCGGACGGCCCGTCGCTGTCCACGTCGCCCGGCAGCGACTTCACGGTCGGTTCCCCGGCCCACCGGTCGCTCGGCGCCGTGTCCAAGCACACGGCTTTCCACCACAGCAGCCAGCCGCACCATCTGCAGCACGGCGTGTTGTCCAAGAACTCGTCCCGGAACTCGCAGTCCAGCCTGCAGAGTCCCGCCAAGTCGTCGTCGTCGTCCTCGTCGCCGCCCAAACTGTCGTCCACGTCGTCGCTCAACATGTTCCACTCGAAGCTCGTCGACAAGCTCAGACGGTCGCTGACGTCCAAGTCCAAAGACAGTGAGTGTCGCGTTTTATTTGTGCGAACAAATTGAACTCGTAAAAATCGAGAACTCGTCTCCGTTTCGCTTGTCCTCGACCCACCCCCCCCCTCACGCTCCCCGTAGGGCAAAGAATTCTCACGCGGCCCAAAACGCTTGGAAGTGTTTGTTTGGCACAAAGGACGTTTTTTTTTTTTTTTTTTCTCCAGACACGTGTTTTATTATCCATTTTTAGTATTTATAGTTCCGACACGCACTGGGGTTTTAATCCTGTAAAATATGCAAAAATACAAAAACTCCTTGCGCCGGTGGACGACTAGAAAACCGGAACATAAAGATTGGATTTAAGTATAGGCTTAAAGTTGGATTTTAGGATTTTTAGGATTTTGAAAATTGTCTAGCTGTTCGTCCTTTCCGGATACCTATTCCAGGTGATGGCCCTGATCCTGATGAAACTGTTCGAACACTGGATAAAGTCGGGTAAAAATGTAATTGTAATAATTTTTATTATTTTCCCTCGTATTTTCCCTTGTTCCCAAAAACCGGACGTTCGGCACTATATTTGCTCATTGTCTTCACTATGACCTGAATTTCGTATTGTACGAGTAGGTACCTATTTTTTTTTTTTTTTTTTTATCATATACCTATTATTTCATCATTATAATATAGTGTATAATAAAAAAAAAAAAAAAAAAAAAAACCTCTGAATTAACAAATACATACCTATGTTGTCATTACTTACCTCGGTACTTACTATAATATTATTACGTGTTAGAATATTTACACACTTGTAAAGCTTCCAAACGGATAAAAAAAAAAAATAATAGGTAGGTACCCAGTTTCTGTAATCCTTAAATCTCATCGACGTTAGTAATATGACCTATTAACATAATAAACTGTGTGCTGTTAGATAATGAAGTATTTTCACCGAGTAAAATGATTCATCGGGGGTACCTACTTTTTATTCATATTAATTGATGTCTGGAGGTTTATTCTAACTGGTGAATTTGTTTGTGTGTACAGACAGTACGTCGACGGCATCCAGTAAGGATATTGCGAGAAGACGATCCTGAGATATGGCCAAAGGCGATGACCATCCACGGTCAGTTCCAAATCTGACCAGGTCAGCAAAGAGCCGGCCAGTTTCCAATATGGCTACGTCCTGTCCGTTGGGCACCAATATTGCACTATGACAACATAAATATTGAAAAAAAAAAAACAACAAATCATAGTGTGCAGGGGTAAGTGCCGGCACTTTGTTTAGAATAATAAATTATTTATTACACAAGACGCGTTTCATTTAAATTGCAAGTTTTGTTTTTTTTTAAATGGATGCGTCGTGAGTTTGAGTTAATAATAGAGAGTATTCTAAAATTGTATAAATAATAGCCTATTTTAAGTTGATACTTAGCCTATATAACAATTTTTTTATTAGTTACATTTTATTTGTACATATTGATATTGGCAGCTTAAGGCTTATCTCAGCATTAGGGTTTATTTATAATATTATTTTTTAGTACTTTATGAATACTATTTAAACTGTAAAGAAGGTACACGACTAATTATAACTTAAGCCTATCAATCAATAGGGAACAAGGTTTTGTAACCTGAATATTAATTAAATGTATATTATTGTTGAAAATGTTTGATGTATAACAGTGATCAAAAAAATGAGGGTTTTTTTAAAATTAAGATACTTCGATAGTGTCAAATATAAAATCGATGCAACTTAAATAAAATTATAAGTTCAATAGGATTCTAGGCAAGATTGAAAATTAAATAATACTTGGTAGGCACTTATTGTTCTTTCTTACCAACCCGCCTACTTAAGTATAATAATAAATAAATGTATGTATATAATAATTAGGTAAAAATATTATATCAATTTGTAATTTGGGGGTAATATTTCATTCAAAAGCTTTTTATAAAACATTATCACAGATCAAATATTTTTAAGATAAAATGGAAATTATTTATATAGAATAATATTTTGGTTGCAATAATTTATATCTCGCACACCCATAAGTCTGATCGACCAAATAAAATTAAAAATTAAAAAATACCATATCACACTAAATAATAATCTTACCTATATTATTTTGCAAATAATTTAAATGTAGTTTTCGTTCGTAAGGGATGACATATGTCCCACCTGGATACTCAATAATAGACTGTACTTAAATTTTTTAGATGTTCATTAGGCTGTTACGTTGTATCGTAAAACGGAAAATTATTTTAATGGGTTGGTAAGTTAAGTCTGATGCTCTGTTTTGTTTATAATAGGTAAAAATTAATCAACCATATAATCTGTGATACGTTTGTTACTATTTTTTTAAGATATTCAGCTTTTATCAATATTTATCTAGATAAATAGGGTTTACTACAATATGAAAAAAACTGTTTTTTTTTTTTTTTTTTTGTTTTGGAGTTATCTTAAAAAGAAAAAAAAATACATTTATAAAATATTTTATATTTGGCGTCCAATCATTAATTAATTCTTCATTATTTACTTTCCATAAACTAAACTACAGTCGTTTTCTGTCATACATAATATGAATAATATATGCATGCTGTATGCATTTTGTAAATCTAAACCTGTCAAAATACTATTATTTAAAATGAAAATTATTCACATATTTTATCATTGAATATCATATGACCAATTGTATCCATAGTCATGTTTATTTTAACAATGATAATTATTTAATATTTCAATATTCTCTTGTTATTTTGTTTTTATGTTTTAAAATACAAACAAATTACAATAGTGAACAAGAAACTTATGTTACCATCGAATTTTTATTTTTTAAAATTTATGGATATCATAATTTATTCTTGATTCTATTTTTTTAAATTATAATTGGCAGCTCACATAGTTATACATAAAATTATTACATTTAATTGTTTTTGATGGCGCCCAAACCAATAAAAAGCGTACTATTAATACTTGTCTAGAAACCACAATTAATAAGTTACAAACTAAATGTGATAATAACTTGTCCTTATAAATACAATAGTCAGAATAATATTTGTTACGTTTAATTATGTATTTTGATGAAAAAAAATAAACTAAACTAGTCTTTTTATTATTTTTATTTTATTAAGTTATTTCCTGTCGTGTCTTGATACCAAAATACATTATGTCACCAGTTTTTTCCCCCGATAAAACACAAAATCATTGAATTAGACTGATTGATAGACTAATATATAGGTAGATACATATTTTATACAGTATTAAAATAATTAATCATTTCGGAACTTTTCATTGTACTTAAAAAAAATTGTCTTGCAAATTATACTGTAATATACTTGAATAATTGTTGTTATTACCAAGTAAAAATTTTAATTGTTTTTATCATCATCTTTATTTATTTATGTTTTTTTTTTTTTCTGTCTGTACACAAACAATGTTAATTCTAAGTCTATTTTATGTAATAAGTGCCGGAAGAGAAAAATGTATTTTACATTTTTGATTTGTAATAATAAAAAAAAAAAAAAAAACCTTAATTAATAAAATATTATTTTTTATCGTTCAATACACGTTTTGTCTTATTATTTATTATTTCCTCTCCTTTATTCATAAAAGATCCAATGGCGTAGGTAATGTCAAATAGGTGGGGATTGACAAACAAAAATCAATCGGATGGTCAAATATATTCAGGCTTGCTTGCGGTACCTATTGTGAAACGCTTCAAAAATAATACTTACGTATTCGAATTCGAGAATATTCACCAAAAAAACCGATTCTCGATGGGTACCTACTCTAAACTCTTAACACGTGGACCTAGTGTGTGTCTATCTATAGCCTCACGAGAATATTGGACCTTGATAGGCCAATAACGACACTTCTGTACTCGATTCCTACGCGATTTGTGCACAGAAAAACTGGGTGTACGATATTATTACGTATATATTATGGTGTATATTACTGTAAACGTGTAATACACATTACAATGGAACAGGAAACAAATTGCGCATTTACACAATTTACGTGTGTCTGTGATTTCGAAATGAAATCATATTATTATCATTATTATTATTATTATAATTACGAAGCCGTAATGTTGTGTATTCTGATTGTCCGAACAACGATTTTACGACGAATCGCGCCCTAGACGCGAGTGTATAAAAAAAAACTCGAGATCCGAGAATTCGGAAACAAAAAATATGTTTTATGTAGGACGCTAAAGACTAAAGGATCTAGGAAAATGCATGCAGACATAATGAAAAACACAAAAATGTCCATTGAAAATAAATAGTTTTTAAAAATGCAGATTACAAATTATTTATGTAGATTAGTATGCGGTAAAAAGCACATTCTTATATTTTATTATTTTTTTGGATTTAAATGATTCCGATACGGTATGAATTTTAATATAGTCAACGTGAACGAAAAATAAATGATGTGATTTTTCTTTCAATTCTCAAAACGTATAGAATCAACTCATCGACTGTCTGGGGATTAAAAAAAAGGAAACGTTTTTTTTATGTCTTATCGTTATTATTTATGTATCAAAAAACAATAATTATAGAGTTCAAAGTAGGACATCATTAAAACATCTAAATTCCAAATGATATAATATATATCTATTATTATATATATTATATATACCTTTGCGATAATTTATATATAGGTAGTACTGTTAGAGCAAATTACTTTAAATTACCTAAAAATGACGAAATTTTCAAAATCAATAATTTAGTTTCATATGAGACAGAAACACGGGTTTTAGCTAGAAAATCGTTGTTTAAGATTTTTTTTTTTTTATAAATGATTTAGGTACGTCGTGGTAATGAATAATCGTGGTCTTTTTATTCATTAAACAATTATACATAAACACGAAGAACAGATAAACAATAGGAAAATAGGGTTTCAAAGTATATACGATTTCGGAGCCCGCGGAGTATGGAAAATCCGTTGGAGTTTAAATCATTTAGGTACCTATAGAAAAATCGTTTCTCCGCGAGGTAAAAACGGGGTTGTAATACTGAACTCGGTGTTGTTGGATTTTATCGAGTTTTAAAAACGTTTAAAGCCGTTTTAATCGTTTAAAAAAAAAAAAAAAAAACATTTCAAACGTATATCCGTAGTGTAGGCCCCTTTCGCTGTGAACTATGCAATGGGAAGGGATGGGGGGGGGGGTTAAGTATAAATTAAACTATGAGTTTTTGCATTTTTTTTTTTGTTAGATTTGTTGATCGATGCTCACATTCTTGTCGGACAATTCAAGGACCCAGGTTCAGTGGTGGATATACGAAAAAAACGTAAAAATTATAATACGTTTATCGGGTTAAAACGTATGGAGAAAAAAAATAGGCAATTTAAACACCTCCCCGGCTACGCCACTGAACACATTATTGTGCGTATATACGCATCGTTTTTTTTAAAAAAAAAAAAGTCCTGTATGGATCGCGAAAGTCAACGAGTCATGCCAAACGGTTGCCGTACAGTATTCGGATGGGTGACCGCTCTGGTATTTCAGCTATACGTTTCGAGCCGTTGACAACGATCTACACCGCACGACATGGGCAAAAGTCTAAGCGAATTATTTGCTTCGGCGAGAAAAATGGCAGCCGACGATTATTATTGTAGCACATTTCACACGATCGAACCTAACCTAAAAATTGGTGTAATATTATCGTGGCGAGTACGCGTGACACGCGTATATACAATCATATATATATTATATATATAGTGGTGAACAGAAAGGATTAAGGTTCATAAAATGCGAAAATGTCAAAAAGTCGATCGCGACGGCAGTGGCCCGCACGAAGGGATACAGGGGTGTCAGTGGACACCCATATATTAAAATGTTTGTCAGCTATAAGATAAACTATTATGGATGTTATTTGGATATCAAAATTGATTACGAGAATTGTTTGGGTATATTTACTGTATAGGTGGGCGGCTGTGTTCACGCCCCTTGCAGAAAACGAGCGTGATCGCCACTGATCGCGAGAGCCGAGGCGCAGTGACGTGACAGCATCAAAACTCGGGTCCCGTATGTACATATTTTTTATACCGATAATTTGATATGATTTCATTATGTATATCGCTATAATATATATTATACTCGCCACCGTATTTTATGTATTTCAATTTGAAAAAGAAAACTTCCTTTAGCCGACTTTACAATAGTTTTTAGTACGACACCTATGAAGTATATTGCGCTATCGACTCAATAGATAGGTATATTCAATTAGTTCTATATATTAATTTAGCTTGTTTCGATTTTATGTTTTCCTAGAGCCTATAATGAGGTTATAATTTCATATTTAAATCGAACTCCAAAAAAAAAAAAAAAATTCATTCATTTATTATTTCGAAACATTGTATCTTGTGTCACTGCATTGTAGATAGGTTACAGATACCGTATTTATATATACGTCGATGAACTTTTAGAATTTTATCACTGTCTCTTTTAGCTTGCTAAAATCAATTTACTATAATATCGTGTCGTAAAGTCGGGCCAGATTGAAGTACACAATAAATCATAAGGCCGAGAGACATTTTTCCAAGTTCCATTTTCCCTGAAAATTCCGAACAAACGCAATTTTTCTCTAGGTACATAAATTCCGAACGGATATAATATGAGTGTTTAGGTGAGGTTAAAAAAGAAAAAAAAACCATAATTCTGAATATTTGCGTTGTATAAAAGTAAATGTAATTGGGAAAATTGGATCAAGAAACCTATCATACGGTTAGTAATATAATGACCTGCACTTATTATTATTATTACTTACTATAATAATATATATATTAGTATATATCATGTAGTATATATACTACAAATAAAGTATACAAATTTGGAAAATTTACTTTTTTAAACTAAATTTTCAAATTTGTCTTGACTATATAATATTTTGAGATTGGAACGATTGAAAACTACAAATCCAGAGGAATGGATGACCGTTTGGACGTTTTATGCACAATAATGAACGCAGAGGCGAAACGGTCTATACATTATAATATATATATATACTTGAACTTTTTCAATAAAAAATCGGTTGGAAACACAACTTCATCGATCGTGTAAATCCTTTGTATAGGTAAATCATATTATTATATACCTCTATACGCATAAACCAGTGCATTTTTTAAGAAATTTTCACTGGACGACGATAAAAAATGTATCGAAATATACCTATACACCGGGATGACAACCATACGTCCCGTTCTGAGGATTTGAGTCCCATTGTCCCGACAAACTTTAAACGGGAAACTTTTTGTCCCGCTTTTGGATACGGGGTCCCGTTTTTATCCCACTTTTTTTTGTCTATACCATTTGTCTAAAAAAAATTACATTTTAAAAATTAATCTTTTTTTTTACCATTTTCAAAACGATTTAAATATGTATGTATAATATAATTAGGTCCAAATTTCGTATATTAATTTAAAAAAAAAACGTTTAATGACGAATGAATGATTTTTCTAAGTTTTTCGATCTTTTATAATGATACAAATTACAGACGTTTTTCTGTCACATACCAATAACTTTTTCGCACAAAACTCGACTATATTTTAATTTCAGAAAATACTTTCTATGTCGCCACTCACCCTGTTACAGATATAATTTTTTCCGTAGAATTGTGTACATTTAATACGATTGTAAATCGAAGTAGGTGGGTATACTAATAGATACTTGATTAATCATCGACAAGTACATTGTTAAAAAATGCCTTTGCATATATTCACTAATTCAGTTATTTCAATGTCACGTATTTATTGGTAATCATTCATTACCCAATTATTTTACATCGTTATGTGTCGTCCAGTCTTCGATAGTAAAATTCACTATAGGCAATAAAGTATTTTTACTGGGCGACGACATTTGTATCGCCTAGTCTACTAGCTTAAAAATCCTCCCAACTCTTCGCCCTCTATATAAACGATCTCCCCCCACATCCAGATTCCAAAATTGCCCTCCTCAAGGACGACGACACTCTATTGTACTCCATTGGGAACACAAAACGATCCGCTGTAAACAAACTGCAACTTCAGATCAACAAAATACTTTCAGTGGAGAATATCAGTTAACCCGTCTAAAACAAACGTTGCTATTCTCTTCTCAAATAAATCTATCCTTTATTCAAAACAACCCGTCATTCAAGGTGCTTCCATCAAATGGTCCAGCTCCATAAAATATCTTGGCATTCATACAGACAGAAACCTCAACTTCCTCAAGCACACCAAATACTTCCTCTAAATGAAGCAAAAGCACCTTTTATTTCCACTATTAAACCAGAAGAGTCCTCATCAGTCCAAACCAAAACATATGTCTACAAAACCTACATCCGTCCCATCATCATCACGTACGCCAGCCCTGCGTGGTACTCGAAACACACATCAAACTCGTGTCGATCGAAAATTGAAGCCTTCCAATCAGTTTCTCACCGCAAAATCACCAATCTTCCTCTGTGCACTAGCAACCGTTCTATCAGACGATCGCTGAGCATTCATTCAAATTCAAGATTTCATCTCCGTCACCTCAAGTAAACTTACAATAACAACATTGCGTCTTCGGCCTTCCCGCACATCTCAGAAATCTCCAAAAGAAGTCATCATCTATTATACGTACACCAACACTATTCGAAACCGTCCAATTGAATTCTAAACCTAAACATATGGATGGTCTAAACAAATAACATCAGAACTCCCTCTCAACATCCTACCGTCTCCGTCACAAGCCCCAAGCTATTGAATCAGAGTACTTTCATCAAAGCTAAGCCGCGGCTTAAAAAATGCACTGGCGTAGACATTGCGGGCGTAATTGATGGGGGTGGCTAGGGATTTTCTGCAAATTGATATTTTGCCATATTCGCAGCCTTCGCGAGTGCATAATATACTTACGTATATATATAATTATGCAGCCGTTCTCGCGAATCTCATCAAACGTTTTCAACTCTTTTCGTACGAATTTCTGAGTTATAATTATTATTGCGACGCGGATATAATAGGATATGTAGGATTATAATATTATATAATGTACACGGTGGAAATGCCGTCGGGCGAAAATGTCAATCTCGAGGGTCGAGGTCGCGTCTCGCCGTCGTCGCGACGTCAACCGGAGATTGTAGGAGGAAAACCCGGCGCTGGGACGGCGCGCCCGCCACCGCTCGTGCGATTCCGTGTCCGCGGCCCGCGGGGCTCGTGACGTCATTGCCACCCCTCCTGTATACGATTTGGCGACGAGGAGGAACCGTCTGTATGCATTGTATGCGTACGATAAGAGCATAATGAGAGGGGCAGTGTTATCATTCTCCGCACGCGGACCTCTGAAAAACGCGTTGTACACGTTGCCATCGCGTACGCTGCGATTTCCACACGTGCGGTTTTTTATAGCGGCGCGCGTCCTGCAGGATTTTTCACGGCACAGGACTATATAATATTAATCACTGTATATAATCGGATACCTGCAAGGACGGGTCTATATAAATGAAAAAAAGGAGATGCGCGCACGAAAAAAAAAACCGCCCACCCCGTTTTTAGATAGGTATAACCATGGCTAAATATTATATAGGTATGATCGCAACTTTGTGATACGCAGGTGTCATGGCCGCCACTGGCAGCGATTTTATATCAATCAGTTTTATCAGTTATCAAAATTCAAAATAATAATGATAAATGATTTTACTACAGA